>VZSE01007886.1:2079695-2158206 GCA_013398275.1 Promerops cafer
GGGCGCAGCTCGGTAACAAATGGTCGCGTTTTTATTGAAACAGTTTAAGACAAGAAGTACAAATGGATACAGAGTTAAAAACAGCTCCCGGGTGAGCCTCACAGTGCAAAATAAAAACAAACAAAAAAACAAAAACAAACAAAAAAAAAAAACCCCAACCAACCAAACAAAACCCAACAAACTGAATTTTTAATTCTTTTCCCAATGAATAATTAAAAAAAAAGACAAAGTATTATTTTGTCTAAAGCCAAAAGTATAAAAACACGCATTTATAAATAAAGCGAGAAGGGGATTTTTGTTTGTGTTTTGAAGGAGTGAAGGGAAAGGGCAGTGCAGGAAAGGGGGAACGGGGTGAGGAGGGGCCTGCCCGCAGCGCGGGCGCAGCGATGACGCGCGGGGCGGACATGGCTGGTTCCGAACGCGGCTGCCCCGCGCGTCCCCCGTGTGACACGAACACAGACCCAGCCCCCCGCCTTTCACACGCGCGATCTGAAACAGGGTTCACGCCGGACTCACCCAGAGAAGGAAGCACCTGCTCTCTCGGGGGGCTGCTAGAAGACCTGTCTACCATTTCGATGTCATTAAATGTCCTGGATGCTACACATCCAAGGGGCTGGGAGGAAGACACTGTATACATGCATGAATTTACCAAGGGTGTTTAAATACCTGCATTTCATTTTTTTTCTTATATATAATTATATACATATTCGTTCTTTTTAAAAAATTAAGTTGGTATGTTTCTACTCCCAGAAAGAAACGTCCCAATTCCTCTGAGTCATGATGAAGTCTGCAAAACGGGGAGGCTGGGGAGAGGGCTGCTGTAAGGTCATGCCCCAGTCATCACCTGGGAGGTCGCATGGAAAGGAGAGGACAACCTGAGAGAGGAGGTGGAAGAAAGGTGGACTCCCATACACACAGCTCCTGGGTGCTGCTGAGGGATGGGGAGGAGGAAGGTGTTACCTGCTTGCAGCAGGAAATGCAACAGTTTGCTGCCCTTTAAGGTTGCAGCCCTTCCTACTGTCCCAGTTCAAGAGAGTCCTAAAACAAACTGAGGGGTTCCACAGGCAAAGCAGTACTATTTGTAAGACGGAAAAGAAACTAAAACTTTTCATTTTGACCAAGAATGTTGGGTTGAAGGAGGGAAAGTATATGTAAAGAGGATAGGTAGGCTCAAATTATTTTTTCAGGTTTTATGTTAAACAAGTAACTTATCTTAATACAGGTATCTTGCTGTGCCTATGCTAACACCCACACAAACCAGTAAGGGGGATCACAAACCAATAAGAGGGACAGACTCAAATTTATTGCCTCCTCCAACAAGCCTCTTCACTTCCCAGGCAGTTACCGTTCATTATTTCTCTACCTGGCCCAATGGACAGCCTGCAGTGAAACATGTTCACAAGGTGCAAATGCAATGCATTTATGCTCTTTTTGTTCTGTAAACTAGAGGTTTTAGGAGTATTTCCTACCGCCAGCAATAGGAAGTTAGCAGGGAAGAATTAGCTGGATCAGTCTTAAATGATAAAGAGCAACACTATCTCCTCACCCCTCTCAGCAACAAACTTGCAGCACCAGTGTCTCCTTTACTGGGCTTCTAATCAATCCATAACATCAAAGCCTTGAACAAGCAGCTCATGACTTTGCCATTTAAGAAAAAAAATAGTTGCTTAGAGAACAGTAAGAGAAGAAGCAAGAGGCTCAATAGAACATATTTAAAAACAAACTGCTTCCAATTCATCCTTCAATTACAGATCACCATCTCCAAGTCCTATATCTACTTTCCCGAAGCTTTCAGGTATTGTATTATTCACAGGTATTGGCCAAATGGTGTTCTTCAGACCAAGACCATCTCTACTTCTACTCTGTTTTCCTGAGTCTCCTACATATACTATTCTACATTTATTTAAAACTACACAACCATTCTCCAACTGATCTACTTGCCCAACGCTTTTCTTGCCATCGTTCTGATCAGATTTTACCTCTGGTTTCCTGCATACAGCCATGACCCCAAGTAAAATCCATTCCAGGAAACAAAGCCCACTCTGATCAGCTTATAAATCAGATTTGCTTCACACAACTTATTTCCAAGGAGCTTTGTTTCATACCTCTATGCCAGCTTTGCTGGTTGTTGCCCTTTATCTTCATGGTAACTTCATTCTCACCACTTGGCTCTTCTGTATCATCTCTGACCTTTTTGTCACTACCTCAATGTTTAAATAATAAAATGGTATAAAATTGCACAAGGAAGTAATATAAAGGACCCTCAAACCATTATCAACAGTACCAAAATATACCTGGGTTCAAGGGGCTGCTATTTTTCCTGAGTGTCTTGTGGCCCCAGTACAGCAAGAAATCTCCTGTATACTAGGACATATGTTCACAGTCTGAAAGTGGAGGAACCGGTCACCTCAAAAGCAAGCTTGACCCACACCAACTCCCATCACAGACCCAACATGACTGTTATCACACATTCCACTTGTGGCATCTCCAGCTCACCTTTTCACTGCCAGAAATTTCCTCCCTGGTTTCCAACATGCCTTCCTTTGCAAAACCTGTCTGTGCAAGAGAAGCTGCCCATGGGACCGAGCACACCAGCTGATTCAGCACAATACAGTGCAGAGATGGGACTAGAAAATAACCCCTTTAAAGTTTCAGTACAAGCCCATGGAAGGAAAGGTTAGCAAGGACACATGAGACATGATTAGGCAGATTTCAATTACAGGTAGAAGCAGCTGGAAAGCTCTCAAAGTGTTCCTCATACTGCCATGTCCTGAAGGACTCGGCAGTGATCAGGCTGCAAACCTGTTAGGGGAGAGACAGAACTGCAGATTATTCAGCCCTAGAGTTACTCAGGAGAAACAGGTTGTCCTATGCCAGTGTGGCCAGACCAGCAGAAAAAAGGCTGCACTGCAGATCTGCAGTCACAGAAAGACAGAGGAGTCAACAGATCACATTTCCAAGTGCCACAGGGTTTCAGAGAGACAGCAGCCAGGACAGTAAAATGAAAAAAAACGGCTTCCATCCTGTAACCTCTGTAACCAAGTAATGCAGTCTGGCTGCCTCTGACTGACTTCCACAGATGCTAGCAGTCTCTCTCCCATTAATTCTTGCTGCTTGCATTAGTTTTATGAACTCAGATTACACTGCTCTGCCTTAAAATCAATGCAAGACAGACTGGAGATGTAAGAAATAAAACATTTTGTCTATTTTCCCCTTTTGTTGAAAGGAGTGTGATTAAGGGGGAAGGTGCTGAAGAATTTCATTGGTTTAAAATTTTTTTTCTTAGCTTATATCATTGACCTAAAAAACATCACTGGACAATTTTAAGCCATGACAGACACAAGTTAGCACGGGTTTAGAGAAGCTCCACAGGGCAAGAAGAATATTGCACATACAAATGCAAGAAGAGAAGATTCTGTTTCTCAGAGCAGAAATTAATGAAAAGCAAAGAGGCTAGAGGCAGGGGAAATGGTGGTAATCACACCCCAAAATATCTCATTTGAAGTTCTTAGGAAGTAATTTTGTGAGAGGATTTGAAATAGCTTTACAAAAGGTAAGAGAATCCCAGCTTTCTTGGGATGTAAATATTCCATTTTCATGTAAAGGCAAGGAGAAAACATTTTCCTATCACAGTAAAATGAACAAATTACACAGATGAGCCATGGCACTGAAGATCTCAAACCCAGAGTTACACTGTAAGAGATGGAAACCAGCTTTTCCATGTCACTTCTCTACAAATAAATCATAACAACATCAAAGTCAATATCCAATTCCTAATCATGAAAGCTGGCTGAAACAAACTTTTGTATTGTATCCAAATCCAATTTTTGTAATGTCTGCAGAAAACCCCGTCTGAAGTATTCAAATTCCAGATTAAAAATACCACTGATGAATTCATAAAGTAATCTCCAAAGCATGGCCCAAGGGACACAGAGCCTTTCCCTGGAGGTGAATGCAGATAAAATACAGTGTGGGGACTGTCTTGACACAATAGGAAAGCAGACAGGGTTGTCATAACAACAGCAGGATTACTGCAGGGAACAAAACCAAGGCAGGAAAAGCAAGAACAGCAAGACAAGATCTAAGCAGAGAACAGTTCATTAATTGCACAGACACTCCAGCCTGTCTCCCTGTTGGGGATTTATAATACAGAGATTGTTTCTCGCTGGGATATGGCAAAGGAATTAACAGTTTTTTTAAAGGACAAAGATAACAGCCACAAATGTGGCATAGAGCAACAGTCAAGAGAAATAAATTAATAAATAAACCCATAAAAAGTCTGATTCTTGATTCTCATGAAGTCTCGGAGAGGAAGGGATTGGCTTCACATGGACTCCTTTGCTTTTAGTCAGCAGTTCAGAATTTCTTGGAGAAACTGGATTTTCTTTGTATTTTTAGGTGTCAAACATCCTGACCTCCTGGCTATGAAGAAATTTCAAGGCAATTTCTCCAAACTCCTCTTTCAAGACTTTGTTTAGAGACAGGAAGTTGAAGACCATTGGGAAACAAATATTAAAACTGTGGCCAGCACATTGCTAAGAATTGGAACAAGTCAGTTGTTGGAGCCTGAGGAAATCAATTTATAAAGGTATCCCCACCAGCCCTAGACCAGCTGATGGTAGCATTGGTCTGAAGCTCTCTCTGTGGTCCTCTTCTTGCGATTACTTCTGTGTATTCACAAACACCTGAAAGCCACCCCTCTTAGAGTTTTTTGTCCATGCGCCGTTCCACAGCTTGCAGCAATAGCTCTGAGTACTGTTCCAACAAAGCTAGTGTCTGCTCATCTCCCAGACTCTTGGGACTTGGTAGATTGGCACCACATCCCTCGTTCAGTGGGCTAGTGTTATCTTGTGGCTTCACCAGTGCCTCCTTATCTTTTGGAAGCTCTTCTGCATCTTTCAGAGAGTCCAATTCTTTCTTCATTGAGGAGAATGTTTCTGTCAGGAGGCCTGCTATTTTATCTTTGTCTGTAGAAGATTCCATGTCATTTAGTACCTGAAAACAAAGAGGAAGGAAAAAAAACAGAATGCATTGGGGTTTAGGTAGAGCACCAAGTAAGCAATTTTAGCCCTTTAGGGAAGTGAAGCCATAAAGATTTGCAGATCAATCAAGTCTACTTCAACATTTGAGACTGCCTATTTAGACATATAGTAGGACATGCATCCAATAGTCCCCAGCTGCACAAAATCCAGAGGCATTACTCCAATAGGATAGAGATCAGAGGTACATTTTTAGGTAGCGTTCCCCTTATAGTGGGCTTAAGGAGGTCCTGTGTTTCCCAGCTCCAGCCCAGGGCCACAGTCTCCTGTCCCTCCTGTCTGCCAAATGCAGCTGGTCCCAGGAACAGAGCAAGGTCAGAGAGCTATGCAAGTGCTGTGGCCAGAGCTGCAGAGGACTATGTGGCAGATGCTCACCATCAAAGTCTCAAGTCATTGCAGGAAACTTGACAGACCAGTGCTAAGCAAAGAAACAAAGAGCTGTTACACTGCTCTGTATGTAACTCTGGTCTGGTGGTGAGAGGGACAGGTGAACGGCTGCATGTTCTTCTCACAGCTGGATTCCCATGGTATCCCACATTTGCTAATCCTTTTCCCAGGCACCAAAGACAAAGAACAGATGGAGGTGATAAAACTCAAAGCTGCTATAATATTTCATATCCCCGGAATACTGTATAACCATTAATTAATTCCCTAATACCCCTTTGAAAAAGAGCATACTGTTATCTTCAGTTTACAGATAGGCTAAACAAACTGAAAACTTAATTGATTTGCTCAGAGTACCATAGCAAACCATTGAAAAATCCAAGAGCTGGAAACCAGGAGCTCCTGCATCCCTGGTTCAAATTGAAGGTGCAGTCAAGTGGACAGCCAGGCAGCTTGTGTCACTGAACACACCGTCAAGAGAACACCTGGAGGCAGCAAGCACTTACATTCTGTGTAAGAGGTCTGTGGGCTGCAAAGCCCAGCTACTGTACCAGAGCCCGTGTGTGAGGTCACTGAGTCACTCACCCTGCGGTAAAGGTGAAGGGCTCTGCGCATGCTGTCCTGGAGCTCGGACACCACGTGCTCACACTGCTCTATGCTGATGCCCGATTCTGGAGGGAGGAAAACATAAAAGCACAAGTTAAGGCACAGACACTCCACTATCCACAACTTCACAGTTTGGTAAGAAAACAGGCTTTTCAATGCATATCTGAAAGACCACGCACACACAACTTGTCATTCAATTTTTAGGGCTGGTTTGAGCAAATTATTAAATAGGCACCTTCTGTATCAGCTTTCCTTCATACTAACTAGACATGCTGCTTGCTTTGAACACCCCTATTTTTCCAGTCTTTAGACTCCCCAAAGTCAGCAGTGTTTTTCCTCAGATTGCACATTTTTGCTGCAGTCAGATACTCAGAGATTACCCATGTAATTTCCATTTATGATTAAAGCCATGTTTGTATGAGGGCTTCCAGTGGCAAGAGAGACTGATCCAAGGAGCCTCTAATTTTAGCTTCTACCCAGTTGGAAATCTACAAGCTCCCACTCACGCATCCTTCTGCACAGGGTATTAAAAGCACAGAGGATGATGGATTACACTGAATTATTGCAGTGTTCTCTAGTGAGGACTGAGGTCCAGAGGAGTTGTGACAAGCAAACTCAATCAGGACAGAACTGCATTGCTGAGCAACCCATGGCATACACTGCTGATACACTATAATCCAAAACTGACAAATACAAACAAGCAACTGAAGGACAGCATCTTCTGCCTGTCCCCACCAGATATTATCTCCAAAACATGAGTTGAAGACCTGCAATCTTTATACAATAAACACTTTCATGAGTTAGACATAAACCATGAACAAAGACACAGACACACAAACACAGTCTTCAATTTGCAAAGGTCTGGACAAAGGACATTCAACTTTCTTTAGTTACCCAAACCCAAAATTTTGTCACATTAGCACTGTAATTTCTGCAATTCTAAGAACACCATCTTTGAACAGACTGGAGAGGACCTGAGCTAATTTTATGAATACATCTAGATGATGCATAAACAAATACAGCTAGAAAAACATCCACTTATACATAAACAAAAACATCTACAAAGAACAAAGGAGCATGAACAAATCCTTCCATCTGCATTCTTTGATCCTAAATCACCCGTGGAGTCTGAGCACAGTGGGCTTCACTGCAATCCAAGATTCTTGATTTCTGCCCCCCTCCTTCCCTCTTTATGTTTGAAACATAGCTGTTTCTTCTCATTTCTCTTTTCTGGATTTCTGCTCTGATCATTGTTTTTATGCTGGTCTCCAGCTCTGGGAGGCACCCGCCAGGAGAAAGGTCACAAAACCTAACATAAATGCTTAAGTGACAGGTATTTTCTGCCTCTCGGGTGTGCGGAGCAGAGCTCTTCAGAAACTAGCAGAGAATATTAAACACAGCAACAGCATTAAGCACATCTACAGCATTTTAACTGTAGATGTCAAAATGCTTTAACAAGAACAATTAAGTCTCTTTATTTGCAGCTGTTATACAAGCAGGAAATGGAAGGACAGAAAAATTTAGTGGAAACCCAAAGTAACAGTGCAAGTCAGAAGCAGAGTAAGTCTCTATCAACCCTACATTTTTAATCTAAACTGCCACATTGTGATTCCCAGAAGCCGCTGTAAGTTGTTCACAGCAATAGCCTACTTGGATCTAAACAGCTTTTCCAGCATTTACCACTAAAAATTTGGGAAATGTGGTCTGCAAGAAGCTTAAGGCTGACACCTGCCTACTGAGAAAAAAAACCATTGGGATCCACAGTGCTATATCATTCTGACTTACTAAAGGACACTGTTAAATGTTCTGTCAGGGTGTGCTATGTCTTGGGAGTTGTTAAAAAAAATAAAACCAATGCTGAAAAAAAACTTGCTCTTTCTCTGCACTACCTGTATTAATTCTGCAAAGTAACCAAAAACCATTTGCTGATTCACAAATCTAGAAGAGAAAACTCAGCCTAAAGAGCACAGACAACTACAGTTCTGCTACAGCTTCAGGCTGCATCTGGTGCTGGAAGAAACCTCACCCCTGTAGGGGGAGGGTCTGAAAATTTCAGATGCACTCACTGTTCTTCAGAGCAGCTACGGTATGATAACTGCAGGTCTTAACTTAGATAACTTAGACAAAACATCACATTTCCTGTTTTACATAATAGTGCTTCAATCTTAAGGTGTTTGATCCCTCTAGAAATGAAAAAAAAAAAAAAAACCAAACAAAACAACAGTGCATCAAAACCAGATTAAACCTTTTGCAATGTTTTGGTGCAGAAACATTGTGCTTAACCATTCCGATGAACTGTGCAACAGCCTGGCACCACAGAAGGTAATTAATCACAGGATTACAGAGCTATCCCTTCTCTGAGTAAGAACAACATAACAAAAGGGATAAAAAACTGTATAGCCCCTTAAGGTACAAGCTATCAGTGCAGTGGTTAACATCCAGCTTTCTAATGCACAACTCAGAAAGGTGTGTTTCCTTTCAGATTGTGACACAAAAGAAAAACCTCAGGAGATGATGTGGGACTAAACAGTGCCACAGACTCTGCCACTGGAGGTTTTCATGCCCTGGAGGACAGGATTTCTGCTTCAATTTGAACTTATCTGCTAGTTTTCATTTGATTGAACTACCTTAAACTTAGGCCTGTAACAGATCTTAGAGCTGTTTTCAGCAGGTGAAAGTTTTTCATCTTGTACCTTTTCCTCCAAACTAGAGATAATCCAAAAATTAACCCACATTTTTTCTGTTCAAACCCTGCACATATTCAGTCTGCAGATGTCGTCAAATCAGAGTGATAACAGCACAAAGACCTGCTTGCTCTCACAGGTAGCTACAGCAAGGAGCTCACTTCCATGAGCTTTATCTCAGGGGAGAAAATTGTATGCAAACCCTTGTGGGCCCTGCACACTTGCATATTAACAAAGCAAAGTCTGAGCTGCCTGGCATAACTTTACTGTCAGTATTATCTGCACTTGCTTGGTTTTGTTAGCACATGTTGGTCTGCGCCTTCGTTTGCTGGCCAAACATGCTCCAAGAGGAGGGTGGGGGATGTGACCTACACATTCCAGGGGATTCCCAGCATATCAGCTTTTAGCATAGACCACAAAGATGTTTGAGACCCTAGAGGTAATTGTACAGCTAAATCACTAAAATCATGACAATTCTGAGGTCTACAAAATGTTCAGCTAAGAAGGACTGTCAGACATAAGACCCAGAGGAAATGGAAACTAAAGACTGAGAAAAAGATGTTAGATTGAAGAAGTGTCTCACCATTGAGGGGATGGTTTATGGAACGAGACAGGTGCAGACAGGACGAGACAGGCCAGAAGCTGGACGTAAAGAAATGTGATGGGATCGTGAGGCGGTTCACAAAGACAGGAGACAGAAGGGGGAAGATAAGAGATGGGTATCCATGCACACCTGAGACCTGTGCCGAGGCAGTTACAGATGTAGGAGACCTCGGCCTGATGGGGTCTAGTGGGCAAAGTCCAGGTTGGCTGTCTAGCACACAGGCGATGCCGGTGATCCGCTCCCTGCCCCTGGGCAGTGTGCTCTCAGGAGACCTTAGGTGCTGGCCCTCTGACACCTCCCTCAGTTTCAGACTAGTGACCCCTGGCTCATCCTGGCAATCTGTCCTTGAGACTGGATAATCCACTGGGCTCTCCTTAGCAAGCCCTGTTGAGACCTCTCTACCAGGAACCAGAGACCCAGCAGTTTGATTCTCCCTCTTGGAGGCTCGGACCTCAGGAAAAGAGGGTTTCTTTTTAGAGGCCCCAGCAGGTGACTGTGGAGACTGTGGCTCAGGCAGGGTTTTTGTTTTGGTAGTGGGTGAGAAGGAGGCCAGTGTGGGTCTATCAGGCAATGGCTTGGGAATGTCAAGTATCAGATGTGCTCGGTTTGATGATGCCAACTTGCTGTGGAAGGACTTGGGAGACGAGCAGTTGACAACTGGCTGGAGTGCAGGTTTCACTGGAACATTTTCTTTCATTGGCAGCTTAATCTTCTCTTCTGGTGTGGAACTAAATTGTGTCTTCTCTGTCACTGGAGGACTACTCCTCCCATCAGTCAACATTTCAGTGGAGCAGCCAAGGTACAGATTTTCCCCTACAGATATGCTCCTTGACATCTTAGCTCGGAAGCTGGTTGTGGGGTTCATATAGGACTTTGGTTTTGGAGCCCTGACATCTTTGGCCAGCAGAGCACCAGATCCATCCATCTTCAACATACTGGCTGATAACACCCTGCAATTGTTAGGTCTGGGATCCTTCTCAACCACCAAAAGAGTCTGAGGCCGCTGCTTGGCAGAGGGTATCACTCCTGGACCCTTATCTGTGAAAATTAAACAGACAAACATACCAAAAATAGACAAGAGCCTGAAGTGAATTCCTAAATTGGAATTTAACGTGGCTCAGCTCAGCCCCTGTGAGATGTGTACAAACACAACCACCAGTTCAGGTTAGTATCACCAAGCCTCAACAGCTTTCTTTTCTTGCCATCCCTCATCCTGCTCAGATAATGCTGCTTTCCTCAAAAGAGAGATTTGTTCTTAAACTATATGGTCAGAAGACCTCAGACCACCGTGACTCTTAAGAGAGAGGCCAGAGAAAGCAGGCAAAAACTTATATATGCTGTTGTGGTGAACAGGTGGGGTTTTTTTGTTTTTTTAAACAAACTTATTAACAGTTAGTGAGTTGATTGTTTCAAAAACAGAGTTATTTCACACAGTGGGCAAGGATACAGTAAGCCCTCTGTTACTGTCTCTTTCCTCTTTCTCTCCTCCCTGCCCTGGGGAGCTTCAGTCTTAGCTGGGAGCAACCACCCACAGCAAGAGAGAATATGTTTGCAAATACTTCATTTCACCCTTGCCAGTGCTCCTCCCACAGATGCCAAACAAATATCAGAGACTGATAATTAGAAGACCAGCATCTGCATTACCAATTTAAAATATTAAATAATATTTTAATTAATAGTATTAAAAATATTTTCCCTTGACAAGCTAGGAGTTGGAAGACATGTAAAGCCTGTAGCTCAGAATGCAGAAAGACAAGCTTAATTTAAATCCTCCACTCAGATGTCCCCATTTCATTCTCAGGTTCACACCATCACTCCAAGTGTGTCCTTACCCTCATGCATGAGGTCATGCACTGACTGTGCCTTTCTCATGACTGCATTCACAGGGCCATCTGGAAAGGAGGCAATAACCCGTCCAGGAGCCATACCGACTCTGCTGGTCTCCAAAGCTGATCTGCGTTTCTTCTGCACATAGATTGCTCGATTTGAATTTACATTCTCTAGGAGCTGCCTGTTCTCCAGTGCATCACCAGGATGGCTGCTGTCATTTTTCAACAGGTTTGGTGTAAACTGACTGGTCTGGGTTGGTGGCTCGATGGGCTTTGAATCCAGTGTCAGATTTGATGAAGAGAGTGACAATCGTCTAAAGAACACAATAAAGAAATCCCAGTTAAAACAAGTAGGTTCCCCAGGATAGACAGGAACATGCATTAAGTTTCTCTGGAATTAAGAGCTCCTCCCTGTCTGGACTTTTTTGAGTCAAAAATGCCCTAAGCTGTTACCACTTAATTCTGCTCAGCTCTGCAAGCTCTGGTCTTCAGGCATTTGGCTATAGGCTGTGCAATCACAGATAGCATTGGGTTGCTGTTTCCAGGGAGGACACCATAAAAAGTGAAGACAAAAGAGAAGGAAAAATTCCAGGCATAGGAAAGACTGGGAAAAGTCAGGTCAGGTCTTTTCTCTCAGCTCACCTTACTAAAATTTAAATCTTTTCAATTCTAAGATAACTCTAAGAGGAAGTAAATGTGCTTTCCTAACATTCTGAAAGCATAATAACTAGGAAAGCTGGTCAGTATCTCCAAGAGGAAATCCTAATTTCCTCTACCTCTCCACTTCAGACAAACGCAGTGGGCTTACTTCAGAAAGGAGGCAACTTCCAATCTGTCATGTTTAAACAGCTGAACAGATTAAAAGCTCAGAGGTTTTCATAATCAAAAACTACCTCCCCTGTTACATCTCTAGAGCACCAGTGACTTCCTTCCCTCATCACTGCAACTCTCCAGAAGCTAACACAATAGCTAACCATTGGTTTTCTTCCCAAACATACATGAGACAGACTAAGAGGCACTCCTGACAGCAGCAACAGCAGCTGAATACAGCAATAACAAATTTCCCTACCATGCTGAATCTGGACACAGCTGGTGAACCTTAGGAGATGTATTCAAATCTGCTTAGTCCTATATAATGAAATTCCTTTGAGCTAAGATTTTAGGTTGCCATTTTAGAGGAATATAGGAGTATTTGTTTGTTTTAAAAATTTATGAAACCAAACCAACAAAAGCGTTGACCTAATTTTTTTTTTTATTATTTGTTTTGTTGGGATTTGTTTTTAATAACAAGGAAAACAGCTTGCAGAGGCCTTTTGAGTGCTTTAGGGTTGAGGGATTTTTGGAAGAATAATATCCCCGTGAGGCTTTGTGTGAGACACCAGAACACCCTGTGAAGGCAGGGGACCAAGAAACAAAGCTGAGTAAGAAAGGACTGTAAAACAAAGGAAAAGTTGACAAATCTACTTTCATTGTCCAAGCTGAATGAAATGCAAAAGAATAAACAGAGCATAAACAGGGAAGAGTAAGTTAGGTTATTAGTGATTCCTCCAGCTTAATCAACCAAGGCATTAATCATGAAACAATTAAGCACGTTGTTGAAAGAGGAAAAAGAACAAACAATAGTGTTACATTAGAATAAATAGAACAGCTAAAGTGATCCACGATAACCTGTCCAAATCACAAGAGTCTGCAAACAGCCTGCCAAGTGCTATGCTAACATTTTGCTGTGCCTAGGCACACCAAGGCCAGAAGTTTGTTCAACTATTTTCACCCAGGACCTAGCATGAGACCTACTCATATTAGTATAAATACATAGACAGAAACACTCAAAACAAGCAGAGCCGTACCTGAGAGCCGGGGACTGGGAAAGAAAGCGAGAGGAAATGCTGAGGTTTTCGGTTCTTTCCAGATTCCTACATGAGCCACCTAAAAATTTTGGTTAAAGGAGAAAGAAAAATGAGCAGTTTATTTACAGAGCATTCTCATATATACATTTTCTTATCATAGAGACTATCAAGTGTTCCCTGATATCCAAGAGGATTTTTTTAAGCTAAAGCCAAAGAGAATGAAATAATTATATTTCCTTTGCCTTTAGTGTTCTACTTAGATTACTCTGCCTTAAGCTGCTCCTCTCCCTAAGGGTACGCCTCCTTTTTTGCTTCCCTTTGTGTCCTATCCTGCCTGTAGGACTGTGAGGCACTGGCATGAAGCAGAAAACAAACCCATCAAAGAGGAGAAAAATAAAAGGAAAAAAAAAGAACTCGAAAAACTCACATAGATATTGCTGCCTGCAACCATTATCAATTCTAAAAAGATATGCTTTGTTCTGGAGTTGGTCGATAAAGACAAACCAGCTCCTTTGCCACTCTGATGTCTCCTCTTATTCTCTCTCTCCACCCAGCATTTCAGCCTTTTCTTTTGTGACACTGGCTATGCCTTGATGCACCACTAGAGGCCACTGCGTGTCACCGATGGGGGGGCGAGCGCGCAGTCAATACCTTCCTTTTCTACAGGAAAAAACAGTCCGGGAGCAAGGTAACAGCTCTTTAGGATTCCAGGGACAATACTTCACCCAAACTGACACAGAGCCCAGTCTCATCCACACAAATTAACACACAAACCGATGAAGTTAACAGATGTCACTCTTCTTCAGACCTCTTACACTGTTTTCCATTTTATCCCCTTTCCCCATATACACACATCCATGAAAGCCTAGAAGAACTTGTAGCCTGTTTTGGTTTATACAGGGGAAAAATCAGGAGTGACCTTACAAAGTCTCCCCACTGAACACAGAGATGTACCTTTTCCATCATTGTTGCTCAGGGTCCCAAAATGCTCCTTGAGGAACTTTTCCTGATCAGGTATTTGAGGAATTTCTCCCTCAGGCATGATAGTACCCACATCCTCCTCTCCTTCTTCTCCCTCCAGGTCTGAGACACCATCTACACTTAGAGGCTCAGTGCCTTCAGAATCTGGGAAAAGGCAAAAAAACCCCAGTGCTGTAAAAACTGAAACAGAGTAACATTAGCCAAATTAAAAAAAAAAATCAACAAAGATGCTAAATTGAACCTAGAATGTTAAAATCAGTCAGCATTATGTGCAGTAATTCTCTAATCTACCATATCTCACAAACAGCATAGCCTATGGCATAGTCAGTACTAAACCTGCCTCCTTGGCTAGTAAGGTAGGAGAAAGCTAAAGGTGCACTAGGAAAGAAGGAAAGTGCACCAGCTCCTGCTTCTACAGTGGCTTCATTGAGGTGTCTGTTCAAATGCTCCTGAATCTGTACAGCAGTACCAGTGTGACTAATAGGAGTGTGATCTCAGGTCAGCTCACTAAGAGCTCAGGAATAAATAAATCCATTTATAATGCCTTTGCATCTTACCTTCATTCGGATGGTCTGGGCTGGACAGGCGACTGCTGCTGTAATCTACAGAGCAGGCACTGTCTGGACTGTGTTTGTCTGGGCATCCATTACTGTGATAACCTCTACAGAGCTTCCCATGGGGCAATGCTTTTACCTGGAACTCACTACAAGAGAGACAGGAAGATACAGCACTAGAAGAGATATTTGTTTACATGTAAAGAAGCACATTTTAACTTTAGTAAGTCCTTACCTGTGTTAGTAATACCTCTTATTACAAATGTAAGGCTTTAAAGAGAAAAAGTAGTTGATTTCTCTCATCATAATACAGTATATTTTTTGCATTTCATTAAGCTTGGACATGGAAGTCCCAAGGGGACTGTCTGATTTTCTGGGCGTTGTCAGTTCCCATGATTACCAGGCACCAGCAGCACACTGCTCTGGCTTGACTTCCAGCACAGGTGAGGAACAAATGTAGAAGTTTACATGATGAAAAAGGGGCTAAAACCAGGCCTACACCTGCAGGAGAGAAACTCCAGTTTGCCATAGACTTAAGCTCTAATACACTTTTTTTCCCATGTTCATGACCTGCTTCTTTGGGCAAATTCTGTGATGCAAAATATACAAGATTCTGGCTTTGAGAAAGACTAATTTACTGAAGACCATCATAAAAAAATACAATCTTGTATGACAGGGTTACTGATTTCTGTTGTGATTTCATGGGTCTTAGTTTGCCAAATGTCACCAGCACTGTTCTTTTGCCTGATGCCTAAGGACTTCAGTTTTCCACTTTCTGAAATACTTTGGTTCCAAATGTACTCCAAGGCAAAGTAGGACACAGAAGTCAATCAACAGAACTGAATGGCAGCTACCCCTGGCAGCTCCCACACACTGTAAATATTGCCATGTGTCCAGTCTGTATCCAACATCACTGGAGGGCCTCCCATTCTTACATGATGGAGCAGCACATGGGTCTACTCTGTCCAAATATTATCATCACAAAATTAAAAATTAAAAAGAAACTAGGTAAAACCTAGCAGCCTCAACTGCAAAATCCTGGCATGCACTCTTGCATAAAAGTCTGTCGAAAGCTATCAGTCAGTCCCACTCTCTGTAACATGACAGAAGACAAAGGAAATTAAACAGCTACTAGGCTCAGGTTAAGAGGGGAAGGGAAGAACAAAATTCAGGGAAGGAAAATAAAAGGGAGCACAGAAAAATTAAATTACATAAAATTAAAACAGAAGAAACAGCAGAGGAATAAAAAAGTCTCCACTGTCTCCAGTGTCCTTTTCAATTCCATCTGTATCGTGCAAGTCATTCTATTTCCCATAAAAGAGTAATCACACACTACGTTTGCTAAATTCTTCCCCAATTTTCATAAATAAGTGTCCTGTCATTTCTCTTGGGTAGGCATTTCACTGCCACGTATGTGTCACTGTCAGTGAGTTTTCCAGCTTCCAAGTTTTCCCTTGCTATTTTCAACCCAGAAGATAAGGGAGAAAGCAAAAAGGCTGCTCCCAAGTTGTTTACTCAACAAAACAAACAAACAAACAAAAAAAAAACCAAAAAAAACCAACAAAAAAAAAAAACCAACTTGGAGAAGACTGCTAATGTGCAGTTTCCTCAGAGGAAAATTACTTTAATGGTGCCTTCTTAGTTTCATATTCCTCTAGCATCCACCTGACATAAAACTCTCAACTAAACATGCCTGACATCAATTAGGCAGTAAGTCAAGACATCAAAGTTACCACACAAGCTGCAAGAAAACTAGAACAGAAACATCTGAGCCATGCACAGCAGAGAGCTTATTTTTAACCTGCTAGAGTCTGTGGGATGGATTTCATCTTGCTCAGGGTAGATTACACATTCCTCACTCTCAGAAGGTTCCAGTTCCTGAGAGAAAATCCCCTCTTCACAAGACACAAGCCGAATCACTTGGGGTCGCACACAAGACCCATTATCTTGGGGAGGTATTGAGTTGCCAACCTGGTTTAATTAAAAAGAGAAAAAACTAGATATTACCAATGTTTTACCTTACATCGGCAAGTGCTGTGCAGGGCTAGAAAGTATGCATAACATCACAGAATATGATCAGCAATCTGAGATCAGAAAACACAGCAATCCTATGTCTTTTCTGATCCTTATTTACTAAACTTGTCAGACTACTGTTGTACTTTCCTGGTTTGTTTCCTGTTTGCAATTCCCTAAAGTTCTTTGGTAAAGTACTCTTCGATCACACATCAGGAGTGTAAGCCATGTGGCAGCAGGTTATTCCATTACCTTCTATGGACTGATCAGACAATTCACAAAACTGGGCCATTTCAGCTCAAAAACTGAATTACTGCACACAACAATCTGAATCCTCTTCTCAGTCACACAGTTATAGGGGAGGGAAAACTTCTAATGAAGCTAGGCACTGGGACAGACTGCTACTGGAAAACAGGCACTAGCTTTCTGAGGATGAGCACACATTACTTGCTGTGACCCATCAATACAAAGATCAGAGAGAATTTACTAATGTAGCACAGCCAACGACTAAGGGCTTCATGTGATTCACATTCCAGTGACTACTGGAGTCAAGAAACTGCATCGCAGCAGAGTGAGTTAACAGGTTACCAAGTTTTTACACACCTGTAATTCCAAGCTCAACTTCTCAGCTTGTTTTTGACATAAATATTCAAAGAGCTAAAAGAAAACATGAAGTCTTCCTGTCATTGAAAAGAAACCATGACCCCATACGGTCTCTGCTATAAGACAGCAGAATCTGCTATAAGACAGCAGAATCACACACTGCAGGAGTATTAATTACAGCAGAGTTATCTAATAAAGTTCCACAGAAGTCATTTAGAAAACCTTTAACAATAGAAAGAATGGCATCAGGTAGTAATAAATGTAGGACAGTAATAAACAGATGCAGGACAGATGCACTCAGAGGGGTTCACCTCCTCAGAGCATTATTGCCCTTACTTTGTTGATGTGCACAGGAAGGTCAGTGTGCTCTTCTCTGTCGTCCCCGTTGCTGTTTTGAGACAGCGAGTCTCGACTTGGAGAACGGGAAACAGAGAAGGACTCCAGCTGACGCAGGTCAAGCATGGACTTGACAGTCATCTCTATGCTGCTGGTTGGCTGGGACCAGCGACCACGTTGCCGGGGCATCTTACTCATGGGTGCCTCTGAGCGCTGGATGGCCGCCATCTCTTTGGCCTGAAGGAAATTAAAGCACAGACTTATCTTAGAGACTGAGTTTTGCTGATACAAAAACAGGAGAAAAAACACAAGACCCACAGAAAAACATAATTATGTCCATCTCAATAAAAGCCTCGAAACTGTCCAAAAGACGTCTTGAAAGGACACCTTTAATCATAAAGCATCAAGTAAAAATTATACTTTTGTTGCTGCTTCTTGCACAATTGAACAGTTAAATGTCTTGCTCAGATCCAAGTTTATGAACAGCTTCAGCACCACATGAGATTCAGATCCAAAATGAAAAGACAAAAGCATAACATCTGATGGAAGACGACTGATGTAAAAAGCCCAAGTGCAGCTCTACACTCTAAACACCCCGGTCTCTTAAACTAGGCTCTATTTTGCCATCTCCTAATCATTCTTCAGAGAGAGGTTTCTCAATGGTTTCGCACCACAGCTGCCCCTTTCCCACACGTGCAAATGAAGCCTTAAATCTCTCTGGGAATTTCTTCTTCAGTTTCCCTGTAACAAGAAATACAATCTGAAGGTTAAGTAACTCACCCTCCTCATTTCCCAGTGGGAAAGGCTTCTTGAGAGGGTAAGGTCTGGATCTGCAAAAGTAAAGAGATATGCACCTAATTGACATCCTAGCCAGCAGTCCAGCTTTTGAACAACCTCTTACTTCATCTTTCAACAAAGGCAGTACTCCTACACCTTTTGAACCACTGTCAACACATACTTTCCCACAGACTACCCAAATCATTGTATCAAAATTTTAATGGAGACATACAGTTTTATCTAAGATTTTCATTGAATCAGCAGACCACTGCAGAACACTTGCCACAGTGCAGTGCCCTCCCAAAGGCTTGGGAAAAAAAAGTGCTCTAATACACTGTACCATCTATGATAAAAATACATCAAATTAATAATGGCAATCTCTACTGTTTTATCAGACATCTCTGAAATCCTCTCTTTTGAGAAGATGTCTTGATCTCTTTTGGCTTCTGCAGACTTTTAATAGCTTGTAGACCCCAGCCCATGAAACTGATTCAAAATTTCTTTAGCCAGTTGGAACTAGCAAGAAGCTTGCCAATTTAACAACTGTATTTCTAGACAGAGAACTCTGAAATGCACCCCTCTTCAGATGCAGGAATGGGCAGCTCCACATTACCCATTGGTATCTGTCCATCTGCTTCTCTTTTGGTCTCTCTCTTTCTGCCCATACCTTGTTATCCCTAAGCCAGTGTCTCTCATTTTCTCCTCCCTTCACATCCATGCCATTTTCCTCCAGCTCTGCTCATGTCCCTCTCCCATTTATACCTGAGTCTCTCTCAGTGTTGCAGTTGGACTGCATATGGAAAGATTGTAGCCCTCGTAACTCATCTTCATCATTCCCTTCATCTTCACCATCCTTATCGCTGTCTGATGAGAGTGCAGGCACAGAGGACAGGGCAGAGATGGATTCATGCCTGGAAGGCAGGAATTAGGAGTATTATGGTTTATGCACAAACTGCCCACCATTTCAATCCTTACACCAGTTCTCCACCTTATCTCCATCCATATTCAGGAGGCTGCCTCAACTCTCTCAAACAGTCCTTGCTCTAGCACAGCCCACCTCAGACACAAGGCAAGCTAAGCCCTGCACAAAGATGTGCAGACCCTGCCACAACAATGCTCTCATATGCATGGAAGGTTGACAGAAATCAGAAGTAAACACGTCTGAGAAAGTCAAACAGAATGAAACTGGGCCTTCCATTTCAGACTCTGCCAACTGATAAGGTCAAGACGGTAGATTATATTTGAAAGGCAAATATTTTTCCCACCCTTAAGCATGTCTTCTCTGGAGGTGATTTACACATCAAAAACATCAGATAGTCTCTGTTTGAAAGTAATTGGGTTTATGGCAAATTATCCCATAAGAGACAGGTTCATTTCAAGGATTGCTCCAGGCAGAACCTGAAGCCACAGCCCACACACCGTAAGAGCACCATGCTGACTATTTTAACTTTCAAGCACAAGGATCATGTAAAACAGAAGGATCTTGCACAGATCTTCAATTAAAGTAGATCAAGACAAGTTGTACCACACACACCTCAGAGGCACTCCCAGCACAGAATTGCCCACCACCAATCCAGGACACTCAATAACATCAAATTTTACCCTCCGTCTCTCTTCTCCTCTTCCCTTTCCTCCACTCACTCCTTCAGTCCACAGAATCAAATGAACAAATAAACCTTTGGACAATAATTGAAGAAAGAAGAATCCCCAACAAATACATTTGAGTAGCCCCCACTCCATGGCCTTGAGCTAGAGTGCCAAACTCATCGTAAGTGACATTTATAGGATATCACTGGTGGGTGCTGAGTGCCAAGCATAATTCATGAAATAAAAATAGCTCATCCACCAAATACAGAGCAGTCTGGCGAGGGACCAACTTCTCCTGCAGCTGACAGATAGCAGGCAGTATTGAAACATGGTAAGAAGCAGCCAAGGTGTTTTAATCTTTTCTCATCCTGTGTAGTGGCAGGACATTAATTTCCATTTCATTAGGAGTAATAACTACTCAACCATTTCAGATGAGCTTTGAAGTGTTCTGTCAAAAATAAAAGTGAAACTGACTGTAGCCTGCAGAGTTCTCAAGTGAAAAAGTTTCATTTTGGTCATCCACATCTGCTTTTGACATTTGAGTTTGTCAGTCTTCATCTTTTCTACTGTCTCCTTGTATGCTCATCTTGTCACTCTCAGGTTCTTGTGCCTAAGCAGGGGAATCCTAACAAAGCCCAAGCACCACAGTATGTTTGAGGTTATGCCATGTTTCATCCTATGACATATATTAATTACATTTATTCATGGTAGGCAATATTAACTTTGTATCAGTAACTTTGATAGAATCCTTCTGCTTGTGTTCATCATATTGTTTGAGGAGTTAACCTCAGTTAACCTCAAACCCTTCTGTTTGAGACAGAAGGGTTGGATTATTAGACCTTTAAACACCTAGCTGGTTGAATACCTCACAATGATGAGGTGATACGGCAAGGCAAGATTATGTGTTTGCCAAGCTCCTATGTGTACTGTCATTGGTGTAAATGGAGAAGGGAAGATTGCCATCCATGTGTTTTATGTTACAAATAGAAAGATGGCCCCTGTCCATCAGCTGGTGACCCAAAAAAATTAGTGAGGGGGGGAAAAGTATGTTCCAGTATCCTTAAAGTAGCTGAGTAAGAGAATGCAAAATATATTTTGGAAGTCAGATGGGTTTTTTTCATACTTCACAATAAGTGATAAACAAGTTATGAAGTAACGCATTGATACAAACATAAGGTTATCTTGCATTATGCCAGCAAAAATTCACTCCCCTCTTCCACATCCTTCTTTTTACAACTCATGTATGCTTTTCAAACTCAGTTCTGTAACTTGAAGGGAGATGAATGAATGATATTTTCAAAATGATCCTAGGCTACTGACTTGAAACTGAGATACACCTGAAATGAAAACTAGGTTCACAAGGTCTTGAGTGTTTTAACTGGTGTTCTTTTTCAAGTCAACCCTTCTATTCAGACTTCACTATTTCTCCTTTCTTTCCCTGCCTTCCCCCATGTACTGTGGATTTTCTCCTAAGCCCCCTGTTGCACACATCTCCTCAATACTCTTCCTTAGTTCTTTTTCATGCTTAGATGGGAGTCAGTGTAACATACAGTGAGTTTTCAAGCACATAAGCTGTTTCCAAATAAGCACAATATAAAAGCATTTTGAAAATCCAGCAGTAAGACTTCTGGGGTTTGCTGAACTCCTCCCAAGAGCCAAACCCCAAAGCATCATTATACCAGAATGAATGTTTCAGAGTAGCTATTCCAGAATAGCATGTACAGACATGTCCAATTCTCACTATCCATGTGACTCAGAGCAAGGGTTTTAATTGTAATTGTTCATCTTGGCTGAGTAACTATCCCGTTCTAGTATTACAGAATCACAGAATCATTAAGGTTGGAAAAGACCTCCAAGATCATCAGGTCCAGCATTTGACTGAATATCACCATGCCCAGTAAACCATATCATGGTCTTTTCTACTTGTTTTTTAACACTTCCAGGGGTGGTGACTCAACAACTTTCCCTTGGGTCCCTGTTCCAACGCTTAACCACTCTTTCAGTGAAGAAACTTTTCGTAATGTCCAACATGAACTTTCCTTGGCACAACTTGAGGTCATTTTCCCTTGTTCCATTGCTAGTTGCCTGGGAGAAGAGGCAAACTCCCAGCTCACTACAACCTGGATCTTGTTCTATATGGGTCAGCAGTGTCAGTTGCTCTTCAGCTCCCAGTTTTTCAAGGGTCAGACAGTACAGGGTGAATGGAAAGAAAGGATCTTAAATTAGAAAGTCTTCAGGACATGGTACAGACTTTAAAGTGCCACATGTCATTATGGAGTTCTAGTATTCAGGTATCTGATAGTAGGTACTCTGTATGCTTTTGTATGACCTGAACCAAACCCTGTTTTGCTTCCTCAAAACAAAACAAAGCA
The DNA here is from genome assembly GCA_013398275.1 of Promerops cafer. Classification (NCBI taxonomy): domain Eukaryota; kingdom Metazoa; phylum Chordata; class Aves; order Passeriformes; family Nectariniidae; genus Promerops; species Promerops cafer. Next base: position 2,101,912 of record VZSE01007886.1, read on the forward strand.
GACAAGAATGGCAACTATCCATTTCAAGAGGTATGTCATCAGCATTCCCACTCCGACCTTGTGCTACTTGAACCCTCAGCTTTAGGGACATATTTATGAAACTGTAACATCCTGTGTGGTAGGTATCACTGGCAGATCATATCCTCCTGCTTCTCCCTCAAATGTTGAAGTGTTTTAAAAGGAAAGTTATTCTGCTTTTCCCCACAGAAGGATCACAGTGCACTGACTTCAGAGTTTCCCTAGTGTTATAATTGCAGTAGTTCATCACAGACTGAAGCACCATCAAAAGCCTGCCCCATTCCAAGCCCTGGAAACAACACTGCTTTCCTGGACTGGACAAGACCCACTGAGAATTTGATAAGGAGCTCTTCTTTCCTATATATCTATATATCTATATATATATAGATATATATCTGACAGCACACAGTACTTCTTCAGTATACACATATAACTTTTAGACAATTTAATTTGGATAATTTTTTTTTTTCTCCTTCTATTTATACTAGTCAAGGAAAGCCACAGATATAGTGATTTTTAAAACATGACTATAAGCCCTGCAAACATTCCACAGTAAAATCAGCTTAAAACTTGAGACAAGCTTTTCTAAACTACAAATGAGGACTTGGATCAAAACCAAAACCCTGCTAAACAGCCTTTACATGATTCCTTCACTGAAAATATAAAAACCTTAAAACCAAAATGTACCAGCAATATCAGCTGAGTACAAGTTCTATTATCCTGAACTATCAAAGCTCCTCATGTTCAGAAAAAAGCACACAATCTGGAATTACCACAACCAGAGGTACAACTCAAAGGCTCTCAGGCACACTATGGAGAACTGTGGTCATACAGGTCAGAGCAATTCCAAGGTAATACAATGTCCCATTAAGGTGAGTCAGAGAAATCATTCAGAGGAGAAACTTCAGTCTCCAAAAATTTTTGGAGGGACTGAAAATGCTGGGACTCTTCAGTTCAGAGAAGAGGTTGGATGAAGAGAGGTTATGAAAAAGGTTTACGAAACCATGGGCACTACCAATAGCTGGCTGCAGAACAAAAGATCACCAGAGCTCACAATATTCAGAAGCAGAGGACTTTTAACAAAACTAGTAGGAATGTGCTTTAACAGAGACAAAAAAAGTCCTTCTTTCCACAGAGAGCAGTGAACTCCAGGAACTTGTCACCAAAGGAGGCTGCAGAGGCAGACAATATTATAAAGTTTTAAAAGAATTTACACAAACTCAGTGGAAAATTGGTCCATGTCCAGACAGTAAAGGAAAAAGGTAGAGATGTACCTGCTAACATCCCTGATGTAACAATGGAGCATGAGGCAAATGGACCACAAAGGTTCATACAGCAAGGCTCACAGACCATCTCACTAAATACCATCTTCCATTGCCACGGTCACAGGCAGAATACTGGGCTTTGTGGAGCACTGGTTTGACCCAAAAAGGCATCTTCTGTGTATTTACACTGCTGATGTTACTCACCTGGGTCAATTCCTGCCCTGGCAGTTCCAACTGGATAGACAGCACTGTCCTGAATTGGAAATCTTCATCTCCCACTGCCTCCTCAGATCAATTTTGTTACCCCAGCATTATTTTGATTATTCATCCTGTAATACACTCATACCATGGAACTAGGAGAAAGTGCTACTTCCCCCACCAAATTCTAGCAATCCTGTTCTAGAGAAGATCTAGTAGAACAAATGACTTATCACAAGGCAGGGAGCTCTCTCATACTACTGCCAGTCTTTTGAGACAACAATTTTACACCACAAGTTGCAACTCAACTCTCTACTGCAAGCTACACAGACAGGCTTTGGAAACAATCATAACAGGTACAGGGCACCTAGAAAACAAATCTCACTCAAGTTCATTAGTTTTCCTTCTCCCACCTCAATAATCCTGGTCCAATAGGCTCGTCTTCCATTGTCAGAACTAATCCAAAATGCTCCGGGAATTATGTCTTTGCTGATCTCCAGTGACCACTGCAGACAATCAAAACTGGAAACAAGCTTTCAAAGCTGACAAGTAGATTCCAGGCTTGCAAAGAGGCTACCAAACAAGTTTAATAAAGTTCTGGGCTTGGCGCGGCACTAGCACCGCCCTCCAGCAAGCGTCTGTGATTGAAACAAGTATCACCTCACGTGGAACAGGACTGGGATTATCTGTCACAGGCTGAGCCTTGGTAGGGTAAGGCTGCAGCTGCTGGAATAATAGAGAGACTGCTATAAAAAGCACATTGCTTGACAGATCCAGAACCTTGGCTAGAAAAAAGGCTTCCTGAGTTTTCCCAGCATCATTACCAAAAGCACTTACTAGACAAGACTCGTTTCAGGAATGAGCAGATCAAGACTTTCCAAAACAAGACAGACTTGTTACAACACTGCTTGCTCCCAAAAGGAGTGGGAAAGTCCTCGTGATACTCAACAACCAGTGTGGTAATTCCTCCAATGCTTTGGTACTTTTATATCCAGAACTCCATTTGTAGTCATTTGGGACATAAGAACAAAAAAATCTGCATTTATCCTTTTTTCCCCCACTGTGATCTCATAACAGCTTGGTCAGGACTCTCCCCTGCATTACTTACAGTCCAACTAGTCTCAGTTACTTACAAACTACAGAGAAACCAAACACATTAGACTAATAATCAAAAATACCCTGTCACTCTTGTTCTGTTTAAAAACAGAAACACCACTCTTTAAAAAAAGGTCACTAGATAAATTTAGACCTATTCAGCTTGTAGGCTGCAGTAATTTGTTTTTAGATATGTTGTTTACCAAGCAAAAAATAACAATATTATTTAGCTAGCAAGAGCTTTTCCCATTTAAATTATTTTTGTCTTTATTATTCATATTATAATTATTTTAGCCAAGTTTTTTCACAGCCTCCAGGAAATAGTTAACAAAGAAACAGCAAAACTGTAAGGACTCTTTCAGAATTATGATCAACATAGCCAACTCATAGAGCTCACAGGTGTACTTCAGTATTGACACCACAGAAAACAGCCTTTAAGTTGCATTCAGCTTAGATCTAGAGAACTTCACTCCTAAAGGATCACAGCTTCCCTCATGGAATTCCGTGTACCATCCACAGTATTCCTTGGTGAACTGCTTATTAAAGCTTCTGACCACATCATTAAACTAAATTACAACACAAGAGGCATTGCAATATATATTGCAATCAGTGAAGCACACTAAGTCTGTCTAGAAGATCCCAGTCTGGTTTCTATATCCAAAGAAGGGGGGTACAAAACCAAATTCAACAGAGGAATAAGAGCAGTTTTGGAACACTATCAGTGAAGAAAGCAAAAACCTTACAGTTGAATCCCAGTGCCACACATTTCACATTCCACCCTACACAGACAGCCACCTGTTCTCAGTCTGCTCTGCTCACCTCATGAGTCCAGCTGCCTTGTGAGGAGGAGACTTCTCTGCCTGCTTCCCTCTCTGTTTCATGTCCGACAGCCGCTGCCGCATGTTGATGGTCATCTCTGAGCTCAGGCGCCAGATGAAGATGCAGCTGAAAGAGAAAGGTGAGGCTGGGATCAAGTCTCAGTTCAGTTTATTGATACTAATTCCCACTGCAGAGACAAACAAGAGCACTTCTGTCTGTGGCAGAGACACATGCAGAAACAGCTTCACAGAAACTCTATCCCATCACAACCCTTGTGACGAAAGGGTTAAACCTGCCTGTCAAAGACTCCCTGTGAGCGAGAGCAACTGCAGAGATATTTACACAGACTCATCTCTGATCCTATACCTTTTTTGACTCTGACCAGCTGCTGAAGGAAATGCCGTAACAAGTCCCTCCTTGGTCAGCAGGATAAGTGGAGCCTACAGATGTCCCTTGAATCCTCTAATAGTGGCTAAGCTGAAGTCTCTGATTGTCACTACACCCAAAGGCAAGGCCTTCCTAATGCCCACCATCCCATGGAGTCTCTGTGCTGTAATAACAGTTAAGCTCATGTGGAAGTACTTTTTGCAGTCAGGCTGCTTCTAATATTTTACTTGGAACTCCCTACAGGACACTTGCACAGAATTAACACAGCCATTAGCTCAGCTGGTCAGAGCACAGTGCTAATAACACCAAGGCCATGGGTTCCATTCCTGTATGGGCCATTCACTTCAGAGCTGGATCTGATGATCCTTGTGGGCCCCTTCCAATTCAGAATGTTCTGTGAAATATTCTGTGAAATTTGACTTAATTTAGTCAATGGACTCAAAAGCATTTGAGAGAAGGAAACCAACAGTGTGGTCTCGTTTCATGAACTTCTTCAGAAAATCAGCTTAAAAAATATATTCCTCATCACATTAACGAATACTGTATCTCACCTCCAGCTACTAGAAAGTAAAATGACCAGCACTGTCTTTGAAATTTAACCTCAGTGCTAACTAATTCTTTTCATCTCAGTCATCTTTCCTGTCTAGCTAGGTATACCTACACTGATATAGAAACAGAGATGGTGCTTTAGCTATCACTTACAAAATCTTGCACCCTACTTTGGAATCCAAAGAGGATTTAATTCAGTTCTTCAAGACTCATCAGTGCCAGTATACTCATGGGTACTCCAATACACAGAAGATTTTGCAATGACTGACTTTTCCCTCTTTCTTGATAGCATGTTAACATTAATTTGCTTTGCCACTTTGAACAGTGACCATAAACTTTGGTCTCCCAGGATCCTGAATACCTGAATCTTCTTCATTTTTTCTCTCTCGTGAGAAACATTTTAAAAGGTTTTAATTTCCATACCACACAGAAAAAACCCAATATAACCCTCTTTGCAGTCTGTGGAGATTCTAAGGCAAAACTAAAAATTCCCTTCTCGTCCCCAGTGCCATGTTCAGGAGCATCACTCCCAGCTACTGAAATCACATAGAGACATTTCACATTGCCTGTGAACACATTCTCATCCTCCCACTGGAGCTTTTCAACCAGGAGAAAGGAGCGAGGCACTGTGTCTGGGAACTATGGCAACCCAGGGCAGCCAGCTGTTTCCCCTCAAGGAGCAGCTCTCTCCAAGTAACAGCAACCATAATCTGCTGCTGAAAAAATACTGACACGGAGGAAACAAAATTCTGAGAGCAAATCTGGCTTGTTCATTTATCTCACCCCCGCAGTTATCAAACCTAGAGACAAGCAGCAAACCCGAGCCTGTGAGCACATTAATGTCCAACACAAACTCTGCAGAAGCAAGCGCCCACCTACCCCTTTTGCTGGGGTTGGGGACGAAATTTTGTTTTGTTTTTTCTTGCCTTTCATTACTTCCCTCACATGAATGTCACAGTTCTTGTGCCCTTTCTCATCCCTGTTTTTCTTTCTATTCTCAGCTCTATTCTTTGCACATGCTGCTGTGTGTGAACAGACTGTTTCCTGGTCTCCTTTGAAAAAGATGCTTTCTTATCTCCTTACAGCAAACTTCTTCAGGAATTCTTTCCTCACTTCTCATCCACCTCCTGCACACCCTTAGTGAAGAAAATGGCCCTTTTGCTCATAGAAATGTCAACAAAACAATGTTGCACTAAATCACAAGAATCACTGGGAACTTCAAACCTTCTATGTTTCCGGAATTTGTCAGAAGTTCACAATGAAAGGACTCTCTCTCCTACTTTTGTCCTTAATCTATTTAAACATATCAAAGAGGAAAACTAAATTATTTATTTATTACTGAAAGACAGAAACAACCAACTGATGAGATATAAGGTGATATATTGTATGTTCTGTAACAACTCACCCTCTGAAACCCTCTTTCCAATTCAATTGTGTTTTATTAATTTTTTAAAAAAAAGAGAGAAAGAATCTGGGTTACTCTGAACTTGCAATAGCACTCCAGGAGCCATCTTTCTGAAAGGAAAAATTTTATTCAGTTCAGCTGATTTAAGGATTCACTGATTCCAGAAATAGTGGCTCCACTCACCTGGATGATCATTATACTAGGCATATGTTCTCCTTTTTCCCTTGGGCTTAGTCTGGTGACTACTTAAACTTCTAGTGAACTAAATGTGCAGAAAACTCATCTCAGGGGAGTACTGATGTAGTGACCTGAATTAGCTGAGTGAGGGGTCAACTGCACCACTGCTGACTCAGGGGAGCAGGAAAAGAACCATATGGACAGGGCAAAAAAGCTAGGACAGGCCTGTCCCTTTTGCTGCTAAATGGACTCTTTCACCTTCTGAAACCTCACCAACAGGAGTACTGCAAGAAAAAGTTTTGGCACTACTAGCAAAAACAGGACAAGATGCCTTATATTACAGCCCTGAAGGCTGGTCAGGAAACAGGTCACATCTCTGTCTCCTTTCCAGCACAGAATAGTATTTACTCCCAGAAAAGGGAAATACTTCACATGGGTCTCATTCCATGGAACAGTAATATAAGCTCTGTGAGCTTTGCCAACAGCATACATTTAGGATTCAGAAAGCTCTGAGATTTATTTGGAATTCATAAAACATCCCTAAAAAAAAAAAATCTACCTTTCCTAAGGACATGTTACATGAGATGGCATAAGCCAGTATCACAAACAAGCAGAACCTCTTACCTGTCACCAGAAACAGAGATCAGATGTTTGCAGTCATTACTGAATTTCATCCCAGTTACGATCTCTATGAGAAATAAAGCACAAAAAAACCAATCTTCCCTGAATTATTCAAATGTACAGAAGAGATCATTAGCCAAATAGCCTGTCTGCACTCAGTAATTCACACTTCACAGATCAATATGCCCCAATTACCATAACCATTTAATCAAGAATCTAGGCTTGACATGGAAAGGGTACTTCATGGCAAAATATACATGAAGACTGAATTCTCCTTTTGCCTAAAATAGAATAGCTCTTGCATGGTAGGAGCTGAAGGTATATCATACTGAAACTAAATATACACTGAAAAAGAAACACAGACTACTTAAGTTATTAGAAAACCTGAGTAAATAAATATGTGGCTTGACGGGTGGGTGAGGGTGTGTCTGTGCTTGTGTGCAAAATGCAAAAAATTGAACTTGCAATAAAATAAGCTCTTACAAATTCATCCAACTAAAATCTATTAAAAAATACCAATTAGATAAATGTTGGTGGGAAGGAATCTTCAGAAAGCTTTGACTACTATCAGACCCTACTTTCTAGTCATCAGCAGAAAAAAATGAATTTCCAAAAGTTTATAAGCCTTACCTGAGTGTCCATACATGGTTGCAACACACTCGCCAGAATAGAAATCAAAGATGGAGAGGTTCTTGTCAGAACAACTGGTTGCAATATAAAGACCAGAAGGATCTGTTTGCACCTGGTTTAGGAGACCAGAGGAACGCAAAGATCTGGTGAGAAACTGCCTTCAAACTACAAAAAAATAGTCCAGAATACCCAAGACAGTCAGAATAAAATGCAAGTAGCCCCCACAGGAGTCCAGTTGAGTACCAACCTATCCAGTATCCCAGGACAAATCTCCAACCTGACTAGACTTCTAAGACTATCTCCAACCTAAACAGAGACTGAAGGCGCTTAAATGCCTTCACGACTCTGAAGGTATTACCACCAATGGACAGACTTCCAGCTCTCTCCTACTTTCTTTTAACCATTGGGGTCTTACTTTCTTCTATGTTAAAGTCAAAACAAAACAAGAAGAAACCCCCACCCCAAAACACACACACCATAAAAAAAGAAAAAACATCAGAGCTGACAGAGTTAAGTGAAATATTAAAGGATTCAAGTCTTCAGGAGTGAAAGCAAAAAAGAACTCAACACTGCCAAGAAACTGTCTTTGATAATGATGCTGTCACATCTCCAGCATTTGCAACTCCCATTTTTCAGCTATTTTGTTCACTGTTTGTTTTTTTCATATGCACCTACTTGTTGCTTTATCTTGGATCAAATATAAAATCCCCTGCAAATACCTCATCAGGTCTAAAGCAGAATTACACAGCAAATACAGTTACTGTCACCAAATGCAGTGACAGTAATAATGGTAATTCTTTTGGTTTGTTATGTTTATTTTGTTGATGTTTGCTTCCAGTGTCACTGTTTGGGTTCTACTCATTAAACTGCAATGTGCACGATCTCAGAATAACATGCCAAGAAAGCTTAAATTCCAGAGATAACCAAAATCCCTTGGTTACATAATTGTCTTAAAAATGAGCAAAGCAACAGTAAAAATAACTGAGATTCCCCACTTGAGATACACATTTAAAAAAAAAAAAAAAATTAAAAACAAAAAATCCACCTCCCAGAACATAATGGTTTTTTGTCTGAGAAAAATCTAATCAAGCACCTAAGCTTATCAGCAGTTTAAAGTGTAGCATCAATTTTTCATTTTCTTTACTCTGGTTTATAAAAAATTTGTAGAAATTATAATAGGTAAAGAGAAAGAACTTATCTTTCTCTGTAAAACAGAAGAGTTGACACTGAACAAAACTGTTTCCCCCTCCCTTTTTACCCAGTTATTTACACCCATCAATAGTTTCAGCTAGAAGGGAACTACAAGTATCATCTATTCCTGCCTGACCAATTTAGAGTTGACCAAATTAAAGCTTGTTATTAAGAGCATTGATCAAATGCAGCATCATTGCTGTCAGGCTTGGGGCATCGACCACGTCTCCAGGATGCCCATTCCAGTGTTTGGCCAAACTCTCAGTAAAGAAATGCTTCCTAATGTCCCTGGTGCAGCTTTGAACCATTCCCACATATCCTGTCACCAGATCCCAGGGAGAAGCACTCAGCACCTCCCCCCTCTGTGTCCTCTCCTCAGGAAGCTGTAGTGAGCAATGCAGTCACCCTTCAGCCTCTTCCTCTCCAAACTAGATAAGCCCTAAATCCTCAGCTGCTCCTCACAGGACATTCCTTCCAGTCCCTAATAATAATACAGCTGACCTGTGCAGCAGTAGAAAATTATCAGTGAAAAATAATACAATGAAGAAGCTTGTTTGGCAACTTGAGAGATATTTTGATTTTGTCAACCAGCTTTCCCTCTTTATAGACAAGAATGCAGTTCTTCCACTCAACTGTGAATCCTGAACACACCTGATTTACCAAGGTAAGCCCTGCATAGTGGCACAAGCAGGTGTGCTACCCTGGCCCAAGGCCTGGATGCACTCAGCAGGTGGGAAACTTGAACAGACTCTCTCTAAGCAATACCATGCTTGTCCAGAACTCCAAGACCCAGGCTTTTCAGGTCCGATACTAGTTAACTTTATCAACTCAAAGAGTTTCCCTTGTATTTGCCCTCTGAAATCCACTTCACAAGCACTAATCAACAGGCACTTTAAAAATCCTAACAAAACCAGTCAAGAAAGCTAGAATTAGCTCTCTGGAGTAGAAAGTAAAGGATTAAATTAAATGGATTAAATCATCTCCTGACAGATATTGGTGCAGTTCTACTTGTTTTTACAGCACGGTCCTGTGACTCACTTCAGAAACAGGACAGAGAGAAAAGTCATAGATCAGCTTCAGCATTCATTGACTCTTTTCCTGTTTTAGCCTGATAAAACCCAAATACATTACCAGCCCTTAAGGGTTGAAGTAGGAGGAAGCAGCAGCAGGGTAAAGGACAGAGTATGGAGTAAACAAAAAAAAAAATTACTGTTTTCCAATTTGTATTTCATTTTCTTGCCCCTGAACTGCATTCAGAAAAGCTGAAATATTGAAAAAGGAAGGAAAAGAAAACAGCTTACTTTGATAAGGGTGCCATCTTCACCTTGGGATCCCTTGTAAAGCTTCTTCTGCTTCCCACTGCTTATGTTGAAAACCCTGAGGGGATGACATAAGATAGCATGGCTCATTGTGCCCAGGTACTACTTTGGGGCTGTTGTCACCAGGATCTTTTTCTCTCCCTGTTTCTCATTCCACATAAAATACAGGAAACAGAGCCAAGCTACAGGAAGTGGAGAAATTATCTCCATGAAGTATTATCACCAGTCATTTAAATGTTTCAAGAAACAACCTCAAAAGTAATGCAGACACATTATCTGAATTAAAACTGAGGCTTTATTCTCAAGCCAATAATCAAGCAGTCCTCATTGCTGTAAAAATACCAGGGCTCCTTCATACTAGAGCAAAGGATTAAGAGAGCAAGACACTTTATATTAGAAAACAAAACCAAATTACATCCAGTAGTGATATTTAGCTATGACCAAAACTCTTAACATCTCACACAGCTACAAATAGGAGGAGACACACAACTACAGAGAGACTCCTTTGCTGTCAAGCAGACAGATTGGAGAAAGGGATAAAAATAAAGAAGAGAATGGACTCCACTTGTTCAATGACAGTCACATCTGGTTCAGTTTTAGGTTCCCACAGTCCCAGGTATTCCATAGGACCTCACAGCTTTTCATTAAGTACCTTCAAAACCAAAAATTACCCCAGTTCAGAAGCTCTTGCCCCACAGTTCAATGATGTGCCAAGGACAGCACGCTTGCTCCCCCAGTAGAAAGCCTTTGCTCTCCAGAGCAGCCCAGTGAGAAGCCAAGAGTCCCATGGGAATTGCACATATACACAGCTTTTTACCAGTGAGGGGAAAGGCAGAGTTCAACCTCTCAGTGCCTCAGATCTGTCTGAAAACACTGTATCAAAGAACTGAGAGGACTAATGATGGAGATGGGGCTGCCTCGTTTATGACTGGAAAAATATTTTCAAGATGAGAAGGAAACTAACCTGATGTTACGATCCTGACATCCAATAGCTGCGTATTTCCAGCTGGGGTCCACATCCATGTCATAAAGTGTGGTCTTCCTAACAATGTGATGTGTTCGGGTAAACTGGACCCCTTCTCCTGTCTAAACATATGGGTAACAGCTGTGTCAAAATCAAGTAGTTAATCCATTATTAAAAGCAAGTAAATACAGATGAGTCTTCCCACACAGCCAGTACAGAACAATCCTTCCCAGGAAGCTGCTGGGAGCAGATGGGACTGGAGGCACAAGGAACTCTTCCCTCCAGCCCATACCCTTTCACCAGTTTTCACAATAGCTCTGGCAGTGAAAGAAAAGCAGATAGCCTAACAGTTCTCTATTTCACATCTTGCTGTGAGAGGTCAGGCTGGGAGTAGCTGCATGCTTCAGAGAACTAGTTCTCTGAATGTAATCTCTTCTATCGAGTCAGTGGGAGGCACTGAGGCTGAAATAGCAACAAGCTCATACAGAAACTCTGATATCATTCTTTGAAGTAACTCCTTTGTGGAGAGGTTATAAATTAGAAGTGTACAAAAAGCTGTGATAAGGTTACCTTCTGCGCAGTGCGGAAATAGATGCTCTTGTCTGCCCCACAGCTTATCATTCGTACTTTCCCATCATTGGCTGGAATAAAAAGGCAGGAAGCAAAAGATAAACACATACACAAGGTGAAGGAAATGTTTCAATTTATACCACTGCTCATTTATTCCAGTCCTGATTAGCTAAGACTGACTCCTCCCCAAGCAGCAAAACTGAAGCTCCCTTCTCAGGGACCACATTTGTCTTCCATGCTCAGAGAGCATGAGGCTCTAACACAGAGGCTTTTCAGAACAGATTGGGATGTAATTCTGTCTTCTCCCTCACCAATATGCTCACATCTCTGTTTGCCCCAGCACTCTGTGGCAACATGGCACATTCACACTCAGCAGAAGCTGAAAACAGGCAATAGGCACTTTTCAGACCTTAAGAGTTGGACACATGTTTTTTGCTGCCCTTTCTTACTGCAGGGTCAGGCTTCCCTTCTTGCCCTAGGACTCTTCTGTAACCAAGCAGCTCCTTCAGCAAAGCAACACCTGATAAAACTCCAAGTAATGACAATGCATCCAGCATCACACAAGTCCTCGGACTGCACCCACTTAGAGCGTGCCAGCACTTGGCTCAGAGGCCAGCACAAAGGCCTTAGCTGCCAGGCCTTGAGCCCATTTCCCTCATCTCCCAGGAGTTCAGCTGGCTGCATTCAAGGCCAGCTCACTGATAAGACAGATCTGTCAGAGAAACTATTGCTGGCCTTGGAGCTCCTCCAGAAAAAAAACTTGAAAAAGCCACACAGTTGCTTTGGGGAGCCCCTGCTATGAAGCCTCAGTGAGTCCCTTACCCTGGGAGCAGTTTTCAAGCTGAGGTTCTCATCCTTGAGCCCCAGCTGAGCTACACTGCAGCAGCACTGCAGCCACACTTGCACCTGGACATGCACCCCACTGGTCCAAATCCTGTCCCAACCCACGCACTGACTTTCCAGATTTGAATTCCATCTTGCCTTGCTAGTATGGACATGCCTGGCAGGCACTGAACTGTAGCTGACCCTGACCACCCCAGACTGATCAAGACCCTGAATTACTTGAATCCATAGTCTTATCACTATGGATTTGTCTGGTGACCTGGGCTACTGGCTGTATCTAGACTTGATCTGTTCCTGGTCATATCCTGTGGTACTTTCCCACAGCCAGTGGAAAAGGCCACTACCTTTGCCTGCCTTCCTGTCACCCCTGGCTACTGGCTTTCCCTGACAGAGCAGCCAGCTCTTGCTGTTCCTGACTGGTGTCTGACCATTGGTAGCAACTGAGTGCTGGGGATAAAACATGCTCCATTACCAGGAATGCAAAGCCTTACAGTAGTTTACAATCACAAATTTACTTCACCTGAAACTTTTTTGTGGTGTGTTTTGGGATTTTTTTGGACAATGACTGCTCAGAGTTCTCCTAAATTAGTTCTCTCTGAAATTAGTTAGAGGGAGCAAATCATTACAGAAAACAGTTTTCCAAAGAAATGCTGAGGACTTCAATCAGGAAAGGTTTTCTTAGAAGGGAGAAAGGAGAGGAAATGAAAGCAAAACCAGAAAAAAAGGCAAGTATCACCTTATGTTAAGACTGCAACTGAAAAAGATGACCAAAAACAACCTGGCTGCAGCCTCAAATTGATCTAGTCCAGTATTTAAGTAGATAAAATTACAGCCACAAGGGGACAACAGCAGTGCTCAAATCCAGCTTTGGAGGGAGACCATGATTCACTACCTGCAAATTTCACTGCAGTGATGGAAGAAGAATGTTCATCCAGAGTTTGCTGCAGGCTATAGTCCTTCCCAGCATCCAAGACATGAATCAATCTATCCCGACTGGCTGAGGCTAAGAGCTTTAAACCTGTCAGAAAGTGAAAAAGACTACAAGATCATGACTTAAAAAGTAATTTTTAAAACAGCTTCCCAAGTCTCCTTAGGGACAAAACATTATACTGTAGCTAACTGCATAGATAGACACAAACTAACACACCTGAATTTTGCATTATAATAATAAACAGAACAAGTTTCAATCTCAACATACAATATTCCAATAAAAGTAAGAGAAAGAAGACTTTTTCAAAGCCTGGCTCTACTGGCCCAACATTTGAAGACTGCTCTGAAATCCAGGAGTAGTTCAGCATGACAATTCTACATACCACAGCTGGATGTTCTGACTTGCTCAACATTACATTCATAGGCAAAGGGGAAGCAGCTCAATTGCATTTACCTGTGTCAGGTTTGGAGTATTCCAGACACAGGATCTCGGAGTCATGGGCTTCCACCTTCAGCATTTCCTTCAGAGACTGCAACTCATATATTCTAGGACATAACATGGCTCATTTCAGTATGTTTAATAAAATTAGCAAGACAACATTATTATTGTTATTATTTTCTCATGCCTGACCAGTCTGCAATCTGCATAAGAAGCTTTATGGGATTACCTGAGAGTGCCTATCCTGTCCCCTGAGGCCAGGTGCTCCCCGCTGGGACTCACACAGACAGTGCGTATCCCCACCTTCGTATCCAGCACTTGTGCATCAGCTTTGTCTGCACTTCCTGCTGAGTTGTAATCAGTGTCCAGAAGTACCTGAGTGTTGTCATCTACATAGATGATTTTCATCAAGTCCTGGGGACACAATACACCCAGAAATATTTACTAGTTATGAAATATTAAAGCAAAGCATCTGCCTTAGAAACTGAGCTTCTGGCCAACATAAACATTTCGCTGTAATTGGTAGGAAATTTTAGTTTAGGAGCAAGCACTAAGCCCCTTCAGATTGTAGGATGAAAGTTTCACAGCTGTGTCTCACAATCACTCCTTTCAAAAGATTCAAGCTAGAAACTAACAGCATCTCCTTCACTACTGACAAGCTCTGGGATTAGTGATTACAACATATTAGGGCACACTGCAGGAATATGAAAGACTTCTAGGTATCATCTAAGTGAGCAGTCTGAGTACTGACAGAAAAAGCAAGAATTTTTTCCACCTGATTCCTGAGGTCAGGGCTGCTGTGTCCAGAGATATTCCAATTCAGATGAGAACAGAAGAATGTCCATATGTAATCACTGCTCTGTATGATTAGCCTTCCTCTTATATAAATGAAGTGAGTGCAAACTTTTTCATTCAATTTCCCAAACCTCTGCTTCATTTAATGCACCTCTTCCAAATAAATCTTCCAAGTGGTTACACATCACAGAGATGCAGAAAAAGAGAACCAGCTCTCCTGAAACATATGGCCCTTATGGAAGAGACTAAGCTTGATGAATATTTGGGTGACTTATGAAAACAGCAATAGTCCCCAGGACCATTTCAGACAACCTGTCCTTCCACCCAGTGCTCCCTTCGTGTTTCTTCAGGTTCATACATTTGGCCAGATTTGTGCTCAGTTTACAGAAACCTGTGTTGACTTGGAGATCTGAAGAAATTTGGGTCTTAACTTGGGAATCTGTGTGTGAAGAAGAGCAACCCCAAGGACAAGGAGGTGATTCAAACCTAGGATCTTACATTGCTGAGGATGTTGCGGTGCAGGGCTGTGCCGTGGATGTTGGAGCTTTCAGTGTTCCACAGACGAATGGTGTTGTCAGAGGAGCAGGTGATGAAAGAACCAGGTGGGAGGCAGGGCTGATTGTTGTCCTTCACCTCTGGATACATCTAAGGGCAAGTAAAATCCATACCTGAATAACATTGTCTGGCATCTGGCACCCTAGACACTGGTAGCAAGTTTCAAAACAAAATGAGGCAAAAGGGGTGTCCTCTCTGTTTTCTAAAGGTGAAAGCCAGACAGTTCTGACAAAAACCTATTTGCAGACCAGAGCTTCATACTGACTTCAATCAAATGTTCACTGAGCTTCCCTCATCACAGAAAACCTCCTTAAGAAGCATGCAACAAGCCAGTATCCTTTGTTTCTAATAGTTCAAAGAGAGCACCTCAAATCCCAAGCAATGACCATGCAACAACCACCTTGTACTGTTGTTTGCAACTTTCATCTACTACTGTCAGTTTATAATACAGAAGGAAAGGGTGAGATGCAATTAATAAATAATAACAGAGTTCTCAACCTCTTCCCACTTTCTGTCCGCTTTCCCTTCTCCTGACCACTGTTACACATATTTTGGCATATTAACAACTCCATTGTTTCCTATACTTCCTTTCCTTCCCTCTGTCCTCTGAGGGAAAGCCAACTAGACAGACTGCAAGATGACAGACACTTGAGAGGCTATTTCCACATGTTCAGGTGAATATGTTAAGAAGGACCAGAGTTCAGATTTTATCACTTGTTTCATGCTTTTGACTTTGAAGCAATTGCTCACCACAGATCTCAAACAATTTTTTTGAGGTCAGCAATAAACTCTTGTGCATTTTCTAAAGGGATGCTCTGTATTCAGCTTTGTTCAAATCTGGTCCTTCTCCCACCTCTCACCTTTTAGTGGTGACATTTTTTTTCCCAACAGCACCACACATTAGTCAGCCATTGCAGTGCAGCCAAAGAACTGTTCCCAGGCCCAGCAGCAAACACACTAACCACAGGTGAAAATCTGAGTCAATTCTTTCCCTCTACAGTAAGCGTTTGCATTCAAATTTGGCAGCTCATCTGATGACTTTCTCCCTGCAACTCACAATCCAACACCTGTGTCTGCAGACGACATACCTCAATGTTCCACACACAGGAAGAGTGATACAAAGCAGAGTACACCTTGCCCACTTTCTTCGGATCTTTGACATCCCACACATACAGGCTGTGGTCATTGTATACACAGGAAAGCCACTGGTTGGTGGGGTCAAAGGTCAAGGCAATCGTGTCTGGATACTTCGCATCAGCCACACCAGAGAAAAGCCGGCTGCACAAAGAGAGAACAACAGCCTGGTTAACTTGTGCTCTCTAGGAGTTGGGGCAATGCTCAAACAGGAGAGCTCAGATTCCCCATGAGGTGCTGTGGAGATGAACAATATACTGTGGCATCTATAGGTAGAGAAAGCAGTTGGCCAGGAAGACCTATCTCTTGAACAACTGGAGTCCCAAAGGAAGCCTCAAAGTCCCATGGCAAAAGTCTTCCTCCTTGCCATCCAACTGTAGTCCAGTCATACAGGGCAAGCCTGCAACAGGTCAGAGATCTGCAACAGGCTGCCAATTTTAATCCATAAAAAGAGCATGCTCCAGATGGCAAAGGTCTGGGAAACAGTTCTAACCCTCACAAGCCTCCCTTGCTCCCTTCCACTCTTCTCCACAGTACCTGGCCTCAGTCACACTTGCGATGTCAGTTCCCAGGAAGTGTGGCTTCGGCAGAGTAGTGACAAAGTGAAGGTTCAGGGGGTTAAAAATCCTCACGGTGCCGTCAGCGCAGCCACAGAAGATGTAGTCATGATTCACAGAGATGCAGTTTGCCACAGTGGTCTGAGGAGGACACAGCACATGAGACAGAAAATGAGAAATGTGCTCTCATGTCAAAGGTCACCAGACACACGTCAGAGAGAACAGTGAATTGACAGACAAAGGAGTCATGGTCAGAAGAGCTGTAGTGAAGTCGAGCCCTGGGAGTAAGGAAAAGCCTAAAAATCCATTTTTCCTTTCTGAAGAACTTTCCAGCCAAGGTCCACTGCAGATCCCAAGCAGTTAGAAAAAAGCCCAGTTTCTCTGCCACTCACTATGATGGGAGGCCAGCAGAGCTACACATTTGCTCCAGCTGAGTCCTACTCTGAACATTGCTTTTATTTCTGTGACATTCAATGACACTGGCAGGCAAACAGCACCTCATCCTGTACTAGCACACCAACACATTACCTGTCAGGAGGGGATAAGAAACAGAACACAATGGATTTTCTTCCCCTCCCTTTGGGATCTGTACAAATGGCAGAAAATGGCACAAAATGGAGTGTGGTGAAAAGGGGATGAGTTCAATGCAAAAAGTTTTTTCAACTTACTGTGAAGCTGTCTGTATTCTGAGCGAGAGTGAAAGGCAGATTTTAGACAGGGAAGGAAAGGAAAGAAAAGAAGAGGCATTTCACTTGAGTGAAAGTGTGGACAGACTTTTTCCCTTGATTTTAATACACTGGATCCTTGCACGTGGGCATGTTACATTCAATTGAAAGGAAAACAAGTGTCATCAAATTCTTAACTATGGGCCAGCCTGATGGTTTAGAATAGCCAAATCAACTAGCACCTTGGGAACCTGCATTTGAGATGCACAAGACAAGTAAGACATTGCAGAGTGGATAGAAACCAGAATCCTTCTAAAACTCCTACTTGCCCCAGCCAAGCCAGGAGGGACCATACAGGAGTTGCCATAAGGACATTGCTTTGCCAGTAGAGCAGTCACTGTAATGCTGAGGTGTGAGAATGATAGAGCCTCAACGATCAACTGAATCCTTCTGCCAAGAAATAACATGATTTTTGCCCAGCCTTCCAGAGTAAATCACAGGGTTGCAGAGGGACATTTTCACTGCTAGTGGCCACCTTGTACCTCTGAGTGCCCTTATTATTTGTTGTTCCTGCTCTACTTGAGCAGAATAGGAGGATGTAAAACTCACCCTCAGCTCCACCCACTTGTCTAGCAGCCTTTTTTCATTGAATTCACAGAGCAGGCCTGAGGATGTGATACAGAAAGTGCTGTCAGCTTTTTTGCCCCTTCCACAAGCCACATCCGCAAAGAAGTTGTTCCTCAGTTCTCCAAGCAATCCCGAGCGACCCAGCAAGGGGACTGTGGCATTGACCTACCAACAGAAAACAGTTTGCTACAAATACAGCAAGACACTTCAGGCAGACAGTGATTTTTTAGAACATCAACCCCTGAGTGCTGAAGTGATTCTAAGAAAGAACTGTCAACAGCCTACAAGGAGAGGTTTTACTTGCTGTTCATGTTTACAACTGTTCATGAGCGCATAGAAAAATCACCATAGGTGGATTCTGCCTCCCAGAGAATAACACAACAGCTAAAAGTTTAAACACTTTGGTTGATGCTTCAAAATTACACTCAACTTTTTGAGATGCTCATACTAATGTCAAAGAGCTCTCCCCCCCTCTGTGCTCCAAGGAGTTAAATGACTGCAGCTCTTTTCTAGCTTATTTGTCCTTCAGTATATGTGACTACTAGAGAACAAGCATGCTGCTATGCAACTCCAGAAGCAACGTTCCTACCTCTGTGCAAGATAAGACAGAGCTAAGGTAAGATAAGCTTTTGGTGCTATCAGCCCATGAGACTTGAGAGCTAGGGGTGGAAGGCTGTCCTTGCACCCCAGAAAAATTAAAAATTTCCCACTTCCCACAGCTCACTGGGGCAAAATCCACCCTGCTCTAAGATAGAAATGCCCGTTTACATGTTGGCCTTGATGCATTTTCTCTCACCTTGGAGGTTTTGCTGTCATCCAGGTACCAGAACTTGATATGTCGATTTCCAGCAGTGACAAAGTAACTGCAGTCCTCCGAGAATGACACTGCTGTCACTTTACTTGAGACTTTGTTGGCTGCCACTACGATGTTTTTCTGGAAACATAATTGTTTAGATTGCTTAATTTCTTTGCTCAGAAGCAAAGGAAACTAATTTCAATTACAGGCACATATCCAGTACAAGCAGTGCAGCAGGGAAAATATGAGGCCCAAACTATTCCCCATTCACCTCTGTATACAACCTCCCCAACATTAGCTGGGAACATTGATTTGGCAGACAGTATAATTCACATTTATATTCAATTCCTCTTCCACATTAACTATGATCAAGAACAAATCAGCAGGCACTAGTGCCTGCAGGAACTTGGTATCTGAGCCATGACAAACATGTTGGTTTCACAATCACCAGGAGCTCAGAGCAAATCCATTTCCCTTCCTAAACAGTAAATGCAGATGTAGGCCAGCACAAGGAAGAACTCCCCCAGCCCCCAGGCAGCAGTGAGGGCATTGCGCTCAAGATGGGGAACAGGTATTTTTCACAGAGAAAACTGTACTCATTCTTGCATAACTTCTTCTTTCTCTTTAAACATGTTATATTTTATCATAAGACTCAAAATACACAAAGACTATCCCTGTACTGGAAGAGAAAAAGCAAAATCTGTTATACCTCAAATGTGCACCTCAAAATGTCAAAGTCTGGGAAAGGAGGAAGAAAATGCAGGGACAGAGAAGAGGATGGACATTGCTCAAGCAGAATGGTCAGATAGCAGGAGGAGCTCCCTGTTCACAGGGTCATTGCTCAGTTTTCCTCTCCCTGCCTTTCCCCAGTTAGAAATGAGAATAAAAAAGTTTTCTGCTTTGTCTGTTGTGGTTTGCAAGCATGCAGCACATGGTTGACAACAGTGGACCGCTTTTCATTCTTGCTGTGTTTCCTTTACCCTTCCTTCCAGGGATTCAGCTGCTCCCAGTCTTCCAGACACAATGCCCTCAGCACACAAACCATGTCACTCCAAGGGCCCCACTGGACTGTGTGCTAGCAGAACTGAAGAAACCAGCACAAGGGGAGTCTAGTCTGCTGCACCATCACCATGGAGGATCCCCCAATCCAGAATGAAGGAAAGGCAGGTGGGACAGCAATTATCATAACTTCTTTCAAGACAGTGCACAGAGAAAAGCTCAGGACCCTTGCAGACCTCAATAACTGGATCACTGCTGTGGTCTTTGTTTAGGGAAGCAAGGCAATCCTACAGACAACATGGATTTTCTTTTCCATCACAGTCAAATGACTAGGTCTACCAGTCAGGAAAAATGAGGAAATCAAAGCAGCAGCACAGAGGATAGAAGGATTGTGGTTAAAGTGCAGGAAAATGCTTCAGGAGATCTGTATTCTCAGTCTTTATTGACTTTGGTCATGTAAAGTATCTCTAGTTTTGGTATCCAGCCTGCAAAGTAAAGGCCAGCTAGACCTCCCACTACAGTCTTGAGCATAAGCTTAACATGTGTGTTCTTCAGCAGGGAATAGTCAGACAGTCCTTACCTCAGAAGTTCTCATGTCCACAATTATACAGTGAACAGAAAAACCTGGATAAGCAAGGGAAAGCAAAACTACTTACACTGTTTCACACGTGCTACACATTGTGACCCTGTCCAAGTCACTACTTTCCTTTGTATAACTAGAAATAACCCAAAGGCTGAGCACTCAATTTTCAACACAGACATACACACTTAGGTTCTCTCACTACACACAGTTCAGCTATATGAAAAAATAGCAACGTCAAACTTCAGCTCACACAGCTCACATTTAAGTGAGATCTTAAATTACAGCATGGTAAATGTGATGAAGAGAGTAACATACTAAATGAGTATGGAGTTAGAAGCTGCAAGAGAAAAGAAGGCTCTGAGTACCTAAAGGAGGCCTACAGGAAACATGGGGAGGGACTTTTCATCAGGAAGTGTAGTGACAGGACAAGGGGTAATGGTTTTAAACTGAAAGAGGGTAGATTTAGATTAGCTATTGGGAAGAAATTCTTTACTGTGAAGGTGGTGAGGGACTGGAGCAGCCTGCCCAGAGAAGTTGTGGATGCCCCATCCCCAGAAATGTTCAAGGCCAGATTGGACAGGGCTGTGGTGTGGTTTCCACCTGGTCTAGTGGGAGGTATTCCTGCCCATGGCAGTGGAATTGGAACTAGGTAATCTTTAGGGTCCCTTCCAACCCAAACCATTCTATGATTCTATGATCCTGTGAGATTTAACAGATGTATTGATTTTTTTTCTTAAATCATATCTCTTTTTCAGAGGGTTACAGCACTTGAAGAGGTAGCAGGAGCATCTATTAATACAAAAGATTCCTAGCCTACTAAAAATAAATGTTTATTTTCTTATCTACAAAAAACAAATGCTTAAATGTTTACCAGAGGATAAGACATAGGCTTTGTTTCTGCCAAGTGTTGCCTCAATCCAGTGACAGGCAGAGTGATTTTCATCAGCTTTCACTCATTATCAATTCCCTGTGTTCCCCTTCTCACCCATCAAGGATGGGATCAGAGTATCACAAACTCTGACATAAAAAAATCAAAACAAGCCAAGAGCATCCACTACACTACAAAAGAAATCTCTGGCCGATGAGAGCTTCCTTCCTTAACCTCATAAATTAGTTTTTAATAAGCCTCTAAAAACACACAATGGTTTGGCAAGGTTTCAAAGTCCAGGCTTTTCTGGCTGGACAGCAAAATGTAACACATCTCCAAGCATAAAGAATATCCCTTCATGGAAATGACTTAGACCTTCCCTAAGGGACCGTAGCTTTCTCTCTTGTCCAAATTTGTCTGTCTATGAATGTCAAAAACCAAACAATAACTACAGAATTTAAAAAAATAGAAAGCAAGATGGAACTGAAATAGTTTACAGTCAGACTGGAAGCTCTTTTATTTAGCAACACCGTGTGGTCCACCCAACCTCCTAGAAAACTTACCTTCCATGACCACACGTTGACAATCATGTCATGCTGGTACCCCACTGACACAATGTACTTGGAGCTGGGGGAGAAGGCCACACAGGCCACACCGTACTTGTGCTCCTGGAGCTCCGCCACCTGGGTTCGCTCAGCCACGTCCCACACCCGAACTGCTGGCATGTGTCCGCTCTGGAAGGGACAAGCACAGACACAGAACAGGACGTGTAACCCCAAAATCAGTTCTCACGGATTCGAGCATGTACATGGGCAGGAGCTTGGAGAAAGATGTCTAGATGGTGCACTCACAATAGGTTTAGTGGTTCCTTTGATTCTTTAAAGCCCAGGTTGAAACCAACAACCTAAGGAGTATATGCATTTCAACAGCTGTGCAAATTAATACCACCTCCCCTGCTTTAAACCTCCTCTTACGCTACTCACAAAATGCTAGTCCCTGTTCTAGACAGGGACTAGAACAACACTTTTGATGAACATCCCTGGTCTTTGTAATGACAACTTACAGCCTGCTTAGGAAAAGGATTATAATAGATTGTTATCCCTAGAGTCAGTGAACAAAAAGCCCTCACATCCTCTGCTCCTAACACAACACAGACATCTGAGATATCAAGCCAGGTCATGCCATACAAAAACATGACAGGGCTGCTGTGGGAACTCTGATACACCATCTGAGGGAAGCCTTTGAGGGACTAGCAGCATCCTGTCACAAGGTAACACACAGATGCATTCTGCCTGAAAGAGTGCAGGCAGGGTAATGCCAGACAAAAAGACATGGCAGGAACAGAGCCTCTGCTTTAATGTTTGCTCTCCAGAGAAACAGAAATGCCAAGTCAGCACTTTCGGCCAGACAAATCTATTCTTTTGTTAAATTGTTTGTTATTAAGCCAAATTAAAACAAGGCACACAAGATGAGCTGAAACGCTGGCCAAAAAATGTGCTTGATGGGCAAATCTTACTCAAGTAACTGCTCATGATTCCACACTGAAGCCTGTCAAAACAGTAGCTTGTAAGATAACATATCCATGGCAACATGGCAGAATGGTACCTTTTTGATTGGTTTTAAGATAGTCATTTGATTGTGTGGGAGAGGCAAGACTCACAAGTAAAAGTCAAAGCTTTAAAAGCTTAAAATTGTGTGTGTTGTAATTGCCTTGTTCAAAAGCTCTGCTAAGCAACTGCTTGTGGCCTGGAAAAATGCCATGGTCAGATTTAACTGCAGTTGGTACAGTTCTCCCTCCTGCAACGCAGAGCTCGGGTCTCAAGGTGGCTAGCAAGATGCTACAGTGAGCTGAATCAGCTGCTCTTCAAAACAACTGCTATACTTAAATATACACATATAAATATTTCCCAGTAACTTAGCATACACCTCAGGACCCTAACAAACTGAATTTGCATTTCATCTTTTAAGACATGCTCACCAAAGGCAGCTCTGTGCGACCCCCATGGACAAGAATTCTACACCTCCATGGGGAGAAATAAAAAAATAATAATTAAAAAAAAAAGCTTTCTTATGAATTTGAACTATGTAAAATATATTTAATATGTATGGCAGCCAAGGACTAACCTCCATGCTCTCCTCCCTGAAAAGCCAGCCATGCAGAAAACTAAGATGTTATTAGGCATAATTAGCATAATGCAGCTACAAGGGAGCTTGACAAAGTGAACTCAGAAAGCATTTCCCTGTGGGACAGGGGTTGAACTAAGACATGACTGCTGACACCAGCAGGGGACACTGCTACACTAAGCAATAACTCAAATGTCAGACACGTGGGAGGATACTGAAAAAAAGAAATGGTTTTACAACAGGGCAAGAGAAGACATGTTTTGCAACAAGGGGGAAAAAAATAAACAAAAAATCCAACTCAAAAACCCCAAAAACTCCCCCACAACAACAAGAATAACAACAAAACCCTAAAAAGTGCAAGCATACTGGAACAGCTTTTTTAAAAAATAATTTTAATTTGCCATTTACCCCAATAAATTTTCAAACTAAAAGTTTGTTAGTAAGAAAAGTTCCCACTTCATTTTTTACCATTTTTCTTACCCCTCATGAAAAGCATCAAGCACCAGAATTTTTTTTTAAAAAGGAAAATAAAAGAAGGCACCAGAATCATCAGAACTGAACACTATGAGCTATAAAACCTCATGTTTTCACAAAAAAACCCCTAATGACAACATCTAATCATGTAAAATTTATGCTAACTTTTTCTGTGTCATGGTAGCCTCCATCCAAAAAAACCCACTCGTTTCTACCCTTGGTCTGATCCATACAGGATTCAGGCCCAGGTTTGGAGCCACCTGGGGACATGACAGCTGCCATCACGGTGACCACACTAGGGACCTCTGGAGAGAACAGTCTCCACCTTGACAGCTCCAACACAGGACAGTGACACACTTCTCCCTGGGGCTGAGGCTCAGGAGGAGACCTGTCTCCCACATGCTCCCTCCCCATCTCTTACAGAGACACAGGGACTAGTGGTAAACTGCCATTAATCACACACAAGAGCAAACTCAGCCCAACCATATGAAGGTCAGCATTTCTGTGGATGTTTAACATGCAGCAATTCCAGCCTCATGACACAGCCCGTGTCTTGAACTTCTAATGCAGAACAGACACACAGTGTACTCATCCTTATTCTCCCTTTTGGGCATGTTGGGAAAGAGGAAGCAATTGTTGCCCCCAGCCAAATAAACAATGCCAAACCACAGGCACCAGCATCTTCTGTGACTATTCCTAAAACTCCACTCCAGGTGCACTTTTCATTTTCCCCACAACACTGTTTCTGGCTTCAGTTACTTCCTGAAATCCTGAAGGGACAATGCTAAGCTCAGGCCAAGATTCAGGACCATCCAAGTACTCTTCATTGATGCTAGTGTAGAACGATGCTGCGTGTCCTTCTGCTTATTTTCACTCTACTTCAGCCCACAGATGCCACCCCAGAAGACCCATCCCCTAAGCTGACATGTTGAAAAACTCCCAGCAGGAGCACCCAGTGCCACCCGGAAGCCAGCAGGTTCACTGAACAGTGAGGCAACACTGAAACTCACTTCTCTGTGTGAAAACAGCCTGTTTCTTCTAAGCCCCTCTGCCCTGCTTCAAAATGCGATGGACAAGGTGCGCCCTCTCTCCTCTCACACTTACCTCTCCTGTAACCAAATATTTTCCATCTGGAGAGAAAGCAAGTGCTGTAATTGTTTTCCTAAAACAGAGAAAATAACACTGAGAAACATTTCCAACATGTGACTTCATTGCAATACATCTTGACTGGGGAGTAGGTTGGGACAAACTGAAAAAATGCTGAAGTCACCCATAATAGCCTGACACAATGGTTTTGCTTTGCCATGGGGATTCCCTGCTGCCCAAGTCTCAAACAGCAGCCTACAGCAGCAGAAAAGCTCCAGAAGTTGAGGTTCATTGCTGCACCTTTATTCCAGGTGCAGGACCATGCTGGCTTCAATAATGAGGTCATCATCTTAGGTGGAGGAAAAAAAAAAAGTCAGATACCATGGAGCTGCAGTAAGATTCCCTCCATGTCATGACCATTAGCAGCTCTTCTTGGGATCACAATGTTTATGAGGTGGCACTTTGTCAGCAATAGCACCTCATGTGGGAAGGAGCTGGAGTCAAAGCAGCAGGCAGCCTGTCCCCAGAGCAAGTCTAGCTGAGGGGATTTAACCTGGGGCAACAGCAGCTCCTGCACTTCAGTCAAGCCATAAAAGTCTTGAATTCACCTCACAGAAAGCAAGTCCAGCTTAAAGCTTTACTCACCTGGAGCTGTTTAGAATATGGTGTTGCTTATTTTTTCTAGGGTTGAACAGCACAACAACACACCTAGAGGAGGAAACACAAAACCAGAGATTACATCACCACATGCATAAAGATAACCAAAGATCTATCCTTGCTGGAAAAGAAAAGAAAAAAAAAAAAAGGCAGCAAAAGTAGCCCCCAAAAGCTGTTTTATCCCCTAATCTCAGACTCAGCTGAGGTTAACTAAAAACACAAAGCAAAAGAACAGTCCAGAGGGAAATCATAGTTCTCTCCCATGTTGAAGAATACCATTTGCTAGTACCATAAATAATTACCTTTCCACCCTCCAGGAGCCCTGAGTCTGATTGTTCAAGCTGGACAGAAAGGTTGACCATGAAAGGTTGTGCAAAGTCCTAATGGATTATGTCTCCTGCCATAAAAGTGACCCTGTGTGTTGGGCACCAAACCAGTATGTCTGGTGTAGGAGTAAGAAGGTAGAGAAGAAGGAAAGAGGGAACCTTTTGGAAAAGATTTTGGGGGGGATGAAGGGGAATTAAAGGCACTAAATTTCTGTGCCTGACCTTAACAATAGACAGGACAGAAACCACTGAGTATAGCACAAGAAGTGACTGGCTGGTTGAGAAGTGAGACATACGATGCCAAAAAACTATTGACCCAAGAAGTGTATCTGCATAAACAACTTGCTCAGGGGCCTTGCAGGTATCTCTCAGTAAGATGAACTGCTAAAGCAAGCAATACTAAGCTCCTGGTAAGCAATATAATCACCTTCACTGTGAGCAAAACACCTCTATTGCTGACTGGGGGGGAAGGAAGGAGAAGAGACCCCATCTCCCACTATTCTTGCCCACAACACATTGCCTCCGTGCCTCAGCCCACCACAACTAAACCTATAGCAGTCACAGGTACTGGAGCCTTCCCCACTCTCCACAAATATCCTATACAACATTTTTAAATCTTCATGTAACAGCATTTGTCTTGCAGCAGAGCATAGTAACAACCAGTAACAGAAAATGCTGTTATGGGAAAAAAAAGACAGTTACAATTGCTCTGATGGCCTTGTGCCCTATTTTTCACTTCACCTCTAAAACAGAAACTGTGGGTTTTGCCTGTCCCTCTACAAGAACACACTGATGGAGTTTGGAGAGTCACAGCTCCTCCTTCACTGCAGTGTTGGGGGAGAACTGCAGGATGTCCCTGCTCCACTGCCAGCAGCCTTTGCTGCACTGAGGATTTCACTCACATCACCATCATGCTGGGACTTGCTTGCAACACATGCCAGGCTACAGACATCAATCACTGGGAGAAACATGCAGGACACACAGGAGAAGTAGAGGAGTTGGCTTGGAGTAAAGGAGTAGAGCAGTTGCCCTGAAACAGCCAATCAAAAGGGCAAAAAGCTGAGGCACCACGGAAATCCACTGCAGAACCTCACCTACAGACCTCACCAACATTTCAAGACAGGCAGCGCACACCCATGCAGAGGACAAAGCACACCTTGGCACCACGCTCCCTGGAACATGAGCCCCATCCTTCCAGGCCTTGCTCCACATCCCCAGCAGCAGGCAGGGCCAGGAGTGCTACAGGCATAGCTCAGGGTTGACAGGGCCCTGCAATGTCTCTGGCATCTCCTCACCTAGCCCGGGCAACTGACCCTTGGTCTGACCAGGCTGCACTGCCACAAGGAGTGTCAATTTTGAAAAGAGGGTAGAAAAGAGGAGTGACACACCAATACCTTAAGCTGAGAGTCCTTGGCTGAACCTTCCAAACTCCATTAACATTGCTAGCTCAAAGCCTGCATCCAAAGCACCAAGGATGCACAGGAGATGCCCTCCCTTCCTTTAGGCTACTCTACTCTCCAGCCATGCCATTTCACACACCCCTACCCATTCATGCCTTACCCTGAAGGCCAAGGTAATAAAGGCACCAAACTTTCTTGACAGTTAAAAGGCAGATAGCCATGTCTGGAGATGTAACCTTGTGGAAGAGCAGAGAAAGTGTAGATAAGCAATTTGTGCAGACCAGAATTGATCCTTATGCACTTTTTACCTTGGGGAGCCAAACTGGAGAGTTTCAAGTGAAAGCTATGCTACATATTTCTGAGGGATTAGTGCAAAGAAGCAGGTGGTTTGTGTTCCATTAACAAGTCAGGGAAGGTTAAGCCTTGCAAATCACAAGATATGAAATAGGAAGTTAACAGATGTGAAAATCTATCTAATCCTGAGCTTCCAGCTAATCAGAAAAGCAAAGCAAAAACCCCATTATGTGGAGTTGGATAGGGTTAATGGACCAAAATCCTGCGGAGTTAAAATAAAGATGAATTGTGCTTAAAACAAGCTTCAAAAAACCAGAAAAACTAAAGGGAAGACATGAAATCTTGGCAAAAACTTTCTTATGCAGCTCTTCAATTCAATTCACTTAGTTTCTGTTTTATTGTGAGGAACTCAGAGAAACAGGACTTCAGAGAAGTGAACACAGTTTTAAAAACAGAGGAAAGATACAAAATATAAACCACAGTCTTCAAACCAGGCAAGCAAACAAACCACTTCCTAGAATACTGTAGTGAGCCACAAAGGTCCAGGGCTTTGTCATTATTAACTTACAGGAGAGAACTTTTGGCCACTTACAATCACGAATTTTAGTTCACTGGCACCCCAGAACAGCCTGTGTGCCAGCAGGCTTCCTCCCCTCTCTCCAGACTTTGGCCAAATCCAGAACCTACAGGGGAGGTAAGAGCCACCACCCAGTTCACACATCAAGGCAAATCAACAGACCATTTCAACAGCCACACAGCTCCTAGTGCCAGAGCAGCCATCACAAATGTGGATATTTCAACTTTGTCTTAAGACAACTCTATGCTTGATTCACAGAGTTTGACCCATAATTAACAAACACTAACTGGAGGGGCAGGGGGATAAATCACAGTATCTCCTTACTGGTGAGCAAGCACTGATTTACACCATGAAATAGTAATTTTAACTCATAAGCTAAGCAAAATTAGATATTTTGATTTGTCAGTTAACATAACTTAGTAATTAGTTACAACCTTCTTGCCAACAAAGCCATTTAGCCAGGATTAATTAGTCTTCTGAACTTGTTTTCTGAAACTAATTGCTACCCAACAAAAGCTACCCTACTGCAATGCTGTCCGATGCTGATTTTCCACCATTCCTCTCCTCTCTGCCACACACAAGGGCAATGAAGACTTCAGCCAACTCCAAGAACACCCTATTAAGCAAGATGGCAAACCACAAACCAGCAATCATACAGTGGGGCACAAATCCTGTTCTGGGAGTCAGGAGCATCCAAGTTTGTAAACTAGCTCCCTCTCAAAATGCTTGGGAAGGTTTCTAGTCTGTTTCATTCTAAAGAGCACATTTCCACAACAGGCAAAAACTATTTCTAGTTCTTTAATCTCTTCAGAGTGTTAGAAAACAGCCTCAAGTTGCATCAGGAAGATTTAGATTGGATATTAGGAAATATTTTTTTCACAGAAAAGCTTGCCCAGCACTGGAACAGGCTGCCCAAAGTAGTTGAATTGCTATCCCCAGAGGTATTTAAACATGCAGAGATGTGGCACACAGGGGCATGGTTTAGTGGTGGCTTCGCAATGTTAGGTTAATGGTCCATGATCTGAGGTTCTTTTACAACCTAAGCAGCTCAGTGACACAGGGTGGCCTCCATTGCCTGCTCAGACACTCACAGCCCAGCTCAGTGCAGCAGCCTCCTAAATAAGGTAGTTCAGAGCCCATTAATACTCTGGGCATGCTCCATTTTAGCAAAGGAAATCAGTCTAGCAAAATAAACTGAATGGAGACACTGAAAGATCAGGTTTCTGACCCACCTGCTCCACACTGCCTCCTAGTCCAGTAAGACTATCAAGCTGTCGAGAGAGTCTAAGTATCTACTCCTTTGCATTTATGCTTGCTTTAATCTTACAATAGTTAAAATAATAAAATAACTACCATGGAAAATTAGTTGCATCAAAGAGCATACACCCATCTAACCATCCTCCACCTTTGTCTGCTTCTTTATAAGGCCGCATTCAGTATTTTACAGCCAGAGGGATAGGAAAGGATGCATGGTAAGAGAGCACTGATCTTTTTATTCACAGCTTCCAACTGTGCATGTAGACAAAGCAAAGTACTTCAAACCCAAAGTTCCACAATGGTCACATCACCTGTTCCACACACTCCACCCCATTCCCAAACTGAAGCTTTCAAAACAAATTCAAATGTTTAAGACACCTTTGTCTGAAGAGATATTTTTGAATGCTAGTGCCAACATGCAAACTAAGGCTAGCTCCAGAAACACCTCACAAGACCTACAGAGCCTGGCACACATCAGCTGTTGAGAACATCAACATTGTTAGCACTCTCGTTTCAGCACAAACCCTACATCCTCTGCAGCTGCAGACAAGGCTTGATGATCACAGCACCTTTTTAATCCACAAGTATATTCTGATTTCCAGGACATTTATAGAAACTATTCACTGCTGTATGGATTACTGCTGTACAAACCATATATCAGCCAGCTGAAATCAAGTGTCCTGTTTGTTTGCATACTGCTTCCTGCAGAGGCTGTTTGCAATGGCACCCATATTGAAAGGTATTATTTCTAGGTCTATGGTGCCACCTCACAACCATTAAGCACACCTTCTTGATGCAAGCCCATTTTATAAATAGCTTGGCTGGGCAATCTTTCCCAGTATGCCCCTTTCTTGTGGGACATCCAGGTAACACAAGGGAAGCAGTGTCAAAGGTTTTTACTAACAGCACGACCATTGTCCATCAGGGAGCCCATTTGTATCAGCCAACAAGAAAGGTTCCTTGCAGAGCTTTCCAAACCTCCATGAAGGCTATATGTTCACAACTGTGCATCATATATGCAGCTGAAAAACAAGGAGGGAGGGGAGACGGAGAGAAAAAGAGGGGTAGGCATGGAATGTCACAGTAGTTTCCATTGGCTCCAGCAAAAGCAAAAAGACCCACAAAATATAAAAAAATAAGCAATTTTCCTAGGCTAAATATTGTATAGGAAGTGGAGAGGAATCAGACATCGGTATCACATTTACAACAACTACCTGACCCACTAAGTCAGTGGCAGTGGGTCACTCCATGCAGCTCCCCACTCTTTACTTTTGACTTTTCTTCTACTGGCTTTACTTCTGCACTTAGCAAATCATAGCTTCTGGGCATTTTACTCTTCTCATTGTCCTCCTGTTTCCCAGAACATCCCTGTATTATCAGCTGCCTTACCCCAGTCATCTCCTTCCTCAGCAACCTGACAAAAAACAGATTTCTGCAGAAGCCTGTTTTCCCTTTTCCTTCCTCTACAAGTTCCTCTTACAAGGGGTTTGGGAAAATTAAAACGCTGCAGTAGCATTTCTTTCCAAGCTACCAACCAACTCAGCATTGCCCTATCTCATGGGACACATAACTGTAGGCAAAGTTCATGTGTCAAGTCCTCCTCTCCCAAATGCATGAAGCCTATGCTATAAAGAGGATGCTGTACAGAGGAAAGAAAACTCCATTAAGACATCAAAACAAACATTAGCTTTCTTTTTTTCCCCCTACAATATACTTCTTTCATGCCACTGCAAGAATAAATGAAAAGAGCAAACAGTCCCATCCTTTCAAATTTGGTCCATTTCTCAATTTCTGGCTCATACTTTGCTCTCTTCCCCCACACAAAGCTATTCAAACGAGAGTGCAATAGCTTCCTATGCACTAAATGCATGGGGAAAAAAAAGACTTTGATAAGAACAAAATCTTTTTTACACTGCATTGGTTGCCATGGGAAGCTTGATCAGAGCAAAGCAGTGTCTACAGAAGCTGGTGTTAATTTTCTATGTCGCAATTCTTCCTGCCAAAAAGCTTCTTTAATTCACAGCCAGTACTGGGAGTGGGTTAACAGTGATGAGAGGATGTGCACACTGACTATGTAACTGAATAGGTATTTTCATGAAAACTGTATTAATTACATGCATGCTGAGAAGAAAGATCTATCTGTTGAGAGGTTAAGAGCTGGGTGTCACTGTCTGAGCAGAAAAGCCTCCAGAGCTCCCTGTACCAACCTGTGAAAGGGAGGAGCCTGAGAGGTGCAGCTAAATTCGTGCTTCAGAAACCAGTGCAGGCTAATGAAAAGCCACAAATACTGAACAAGAAACCACTGTGAAAAAGAAAGTCAGTGATATATTTAGTGCCACTAAACTAACAGGGTAGAAAGTTCTGATTGCCAATCAGGGATACACTTGCTCTATTTAAAAGGCTGCATGGCACCCCAAATCTGCAGGAGTGGGAGCTCAAACACATCACACAATAGGCTCTGCTCCAAAAAACCACAGGAAGAACTGTGACAAACTAAAGTCCAATTTCTTGCCTCCAACAGCCCAGTCCTAGGGAAGAATAAGGCATATTTTAAGATACTTGTCCAGACTCTTTTCTCAGCCTCCAGAAATTTGACTTTCAAGGATATCTTAAAACAGTGTGCACCCACACCTAGAGGAGAGAGAGCAGTAGAGGAAATTGCAGCAGAGCTGAACTGACAAGGATTTATAGGGATAATCCCCAAAGAGACAAGGGCAGCCTCTGTTCTCACCACCATTTCAGCCTACTGAATTCACCTTGTCCACTACACTAACTGAGCTTCAAAGCTCAGGGCCCTGCAAAATCTCCTGTCTACCTGAACAGGCCCTGCTGCAGATGAGAGGACAGAGCTGAGTGCCCAGAAAGCTTCTCCTCAGTTCCTGCCCTGCACAGGGAGGGCCAACACAAACTTCTGCCACGCACAGCCAACAGCTTCCACTGGCTGCTCTCAGCAGCCCCTTTACACCTGCCAGACTACATCTTTAAAACAACCTTATGTCTCTAACCTCATGCTGCAGATGGCAGAGCGCAGATGCACAGATCTGAAACGGCACCCAAAACACTTTAAGAATACTTTAACAAAACTCAGCACGTGAACGGATAAAAAGATCCAATAACGAGCAGAGGTTGTGACTGTAACATCGATCAACCCAGGCCTCTCTTCTTGCATACACAAGGCAGCACTGAAGGTTCAGCTTTACCAGGACCACAGATGAGAAACTGCAGTAGTTTTCCTTCCTGCCTCCTCCTAGGGTGAACATGCTGCCTGTCCACATGGGCTGGCTAGTGATTTCTAGCAGGTCCAGCTGATCTCACTGCAACATATCCTCACCCTCCTGCAACTACTGCATGTGGAAAATCCTTAACCTACCATTGGAGATTTTCATGCTATTTCAAGGTCTATTTTTAAGGAGGCAGAGGAGAAGAAGAGGAGGAGGATTTTTAAAATTGGCAACCCTTCTGACACTGGGCAAATACAAGGCAGGGTGATGACTCAGGAAAACACTTTGCACTAAATGGATGCAGAGAGGAAAGGCAGCCTGGATCCCATCTCCCACTGGGTAAGTTGTACACAACTCCAGAAGAGCCACACTGGAGCCAGAGACACGGCAGTAGTGCCCTCAGGAGAGTGATGGCTTTTTACAGAGCTGCACAATAAGGAGGCATCTTTCCTGGGAGGCAAAGAGCTAAGCCAGACATAAATTGTGAAAGACTTGGGCAAGAAGTGCATGTAGGGAAAGCAGAGGGGAAAAAAAGGCCTCAGAGGAAAACCATGAAATTTAAACCAGCTTACTAACTGGGAATCATTACAGTTGCAAAGAAGATGAAAATGTTTCCAGTTAATTGTTATGGCTCATGGCTATCTAGTCACCAGTGATTCAGCAGGAACTTCACCTTCAAAACAACCCCATTCCCTTCAACACGTCAGAGCCAGGAGAGGGAAAAAAAAAATCCTCATGAATGAGAAACCAGGAATAAAACCCTGTCCTAGCAGAACCAGGGACAGACCATCTCTGCTGCATTGCAGAATATTCCACCTGTCCTCCAGCCTGCAGCAAAGGTAGGTAGAAAAATGAAGCCACGCAAAGCAGCGGCTGTACTTAGACTGAAATGTCTGTCAGTCTGCACACCTGACAAGCTTCAGAAGAGACAGGGCACTGATGACAAATGCCTGTACAGACACACAGACACATATATACGTAGGTATATACACAGACACATGCATACATATGGCTCACGGCTGACTATAACATTTACACGCACATAGAGAGTGCACATTTCTCCCTCCCTCTCTCCAAAACCACTCACTTCTCTAGGGGCACGGAAGCAATGCCAGCAATACACCTACATGAAGTATCAAATCAACTGGGATAGGAGCTGCAGAGCTGCATTTTATTTCAGCACTCTTGGCAAACACTCACAGAATATTGCAGATGAGCAGCATCCCCAGGGGTTAGAGCAATGGGCAACTGATGATAGGTAGACTGGAGGAACAAAAGGATCACTGAGATGGTTAATGACCAGAAAATGTGCTGATCAGACAGACAAGAAAGACAGAAGCACTAGGAAATGGAGCCTTGAGCAGCACCTGGCTGGTTGCAGGTGTGACTAAGAGAGATGAAACAGCCAGAACATGGTCCAAAACCTGAAGAGCTTTGCATGCAAGACAGAGAATGCAACTTTTTCCAGGATGAACACTACAGAATCACAGCATACTGTGTTAATTCTTGGGAAAGGACCTGTTTCCATATGCTGAGATCTCCTAAAGTTACAGCTGTCCCAGGAACATCAACAAGGAGAAAAGAACATCTGTCCTGACAGACCAGCCAAGACACCTGCTTTGGGGATCTTTTGCTCCCCAGTTGTGCTCCACCCCTCTACTGCTCTCAAGATCCAATCCCTCTTCAATCAGTATCGGGCTGACAGCCCCAGATTTGCCGTTTTCAGCAACAGGCCACAAGCTTTTTATTGAGTCTCAAAGGCCTTGGGCTGCCTGGGTTTGTGTGCTCTGAACTTTTCTTGACCTGCTTGTAGATCTGTTTTACTTGGTTAAGCTGTGACAGCAATTTCTCTAACTGACCAGGTGTCTACAGATGATTTGTTTTACTTCTGCTTATCTTTTGTGGAGTACAACCATAGTTTTCTATAAACAATGTTGACCAACAGCTATTTTATGTAGACTGAGATATTTACAACTAATGACTGCATAGTGGAGAAAAATGCAGGCATGGTATGAGAGCAGAGGCCTTGAGAAGTGGAGAAGCAGGACACAGTGCAGAGGAGTCCAGGAATAGGATGATAAGACAGGAGGTACATGCTTGCCATTGGACACCAAACCACTGCAAACAATTCACCCACGGTCTGTTTAAAAAAATATAGACTTGGAGCTGAAAAAAACCAGCTTTTAGGGGTAGCAAACAAAACAAAGAAAAATCCAACGTGCATTAAAGACACCATATATAGTGAATTCCAGAAGTATTGTGGAGTTGTACAAATGCAAGATGTGCAAGTGTATTAGCAAACACATAAAAAATTGCCCAGATGAACCCTGGAGTAAGGAAGAATCCAGTAAAACCCACATCATACTCTCCCCAGAGAAGGGCTACAAAGCTGAAGATTTACCCTCAACAACTGACTTTAAGATCCAGAGGAGCAGCATAAGGATGAGCATAACACCAGGAAAAACAAACAGAAACAAAGAAATGTATTACAGTTTTAATTGCATTATCACAATTATTGAGACATTTTTATATAGAATTACCCTAATGCATTATTAGTCCTTCTTTTTCTGTCATAATTAGTGGTAAAGTAAAATGATTCATGAATTAGAGCGTTATGAATTCAGTTATACCAACAATAAATTCCTGCCTTTTTTTATTTATGCACATACACAGCCCATATATAAGGGGTGCTTCCT
Source organism: Promerops cafer (assembly GCA_013398275.1). NCBI lineage: Eukaryota > Metazoa > Chordata > Aves > Passeriformes > Nectariniidae > Promerops > Promerops cafer. The sequence continues at coordinate 2,137,023 of VZSE01007886.1, forward strand.
CTTTGCCCAGGAACAACAAAGCCGAAGGCAAATGCCTCAGAGAAAAGACATATACAGGAGAAGAAAAAGCAATGAAAGACAAGTTCGAGAAAAAGAAATTTTAAAAATTTAAAAAACAGGCAAAGAACAGCTTAGAGGGAAAGGCAAGAAAAGGATAAAGAGAAGCAAAGTTGACAATAAAATTACTGCAGAATAATCAAATCTGCCATCAACTGCTGAGCAAATTAAGCTTTCAAGCCCAGTGGTATAACAAGAGAAGGTGGGAGTTTTCTGAAGGTACCCTCCTGGGATCAAGCAGCTCCTTGCAGAGATTTGCAGACCCAGCTAGGATTACACAGAGAAATCTGGCTCTACACTTCAGGTTTGCACCAACTTCTCTGCAAGAGCAGTTGACACCATGCCATGAAATCTCAAAAGCTGAATATGTGTCTTCCTTTAAAACCAAGTCCCAAAGGAAAAATATAACCTGCTTTCAACCAATTGGCCAACACCTCTGTTTCCAGCAGCATGCACAGCCGGAGTATCCCCTCATTGTGCCTGAGCAACTCAAGAGCAGGGAGAAAGATCCATACATCAAACAAATCATCTGGGGCAGACCAACATGACAGCTCGTGGCTGATGCCTCAGGGCTTTAACTGTTTTACCATGAGCACAAAGTGTATCAATATTAAAATGGCATCATTCAAAGGAGTAAAACAAAACCCTGTCTGCCAGCCCCTTCCCCACCACCATCTCCCTGGATGGTCACACGTGGGGTAAGGTACTGGGCAGACCCCTCCAGGGTCCATTGACCCATTATTGATCTCGCCTGCATTCCAGAGCAGGCAGCAAAAGCCCCCACTGTGGCAAAGAAACTGAAGCAGCTTTTCCCCTTGAATGCTTCATTAAGCATAATCCAGGCAATATCTCTGCAAGAGTGTCAAACAAAAAAATAAACCCAAACAAACAAAAACCCACAACAAACAAAAAAAATCCACAGCAAACACACACACAGAGAAAAAAAATGCTTCTTGGAAATCATGAAGTTAAAGAATCACTTGCTCAAATAGCCAGTTGTTTTCTGCTCCTCTAGGCATGGGCAAAGCTCACAGTTGCCTTGGGCAGCAGGCTGCCAGAATCACAAAAAGGCACTGAAGCCTCCTGCCAGCCGTGCCTACTCAGCACCCTACAAGGTCAGGCTGGCAGATGCTGAAAGAAGGGCCGGGGGGGCCCTGCTTCTCCCCACAACTGTCCACACCACAATGCACAGGAAGCCTGCTGCAGCTCCCAGGGCCAAACATCCACAGCTCATGCCAGCTCCCTCTCCCAGCCTTGCCACTTCTCACAGAAGGAACAGCTCAGACATTGCCAGATTGGCAAAGTTCAATTCTGCCCATGTTATCTTTTTAGAAGCCTTGTGACAGCTCTGCCTTCAACGAAAGATGAACATTCACTTCTGCTTTACCTCTATCTCAGCATAATACATAGCATTTTAAATGCACTGAAATTTTTCTTCAGGGTATTTAACGAGCATCAGTTGTTGGGAGATCCAAAAAGACAGCTTTCCTGGAAGGACAAGCAATCATGATAAAACTCAGTTTTGCTTTCTTGCATATCTACATCTCCTGTCACAGAAAAATGTTATCAGGTTAGAGTCCAAGACTAAGAGTACTTCCTAAAAAGTATTAGGTCAGCATTGCAAAAGCATAACAACTGACTCCAAAGGCAAGAAATTGGCTGGTATCAGCTCTGTCAGTCCTTGGCTGCCAGCTGAAAGAACCAGGTTCAGGTGCACAACAGGCCAATGAGTGCATGGGTTGCAGGGCACATCCTCCAGTGCAGCAGGGAGGGGGCCAAGTCCTACATCTGGTTCCTAAGCAATAGTCAGGGCATGCTTACAATAAACAAAATACACCATTTCTTGGCACTTCTTAGCTATCCTAACACGATGCTCTTTCACCTTTAACTCTCTGCCTTCTGACACTGAGTGAAACCCAAGACCATCTACAGTGCCAGGTCTCCCAGAAAGAGGAAAAGGGGTGACTCCCTGTTGTTCACACCTGGTGATGAGATATGTCCTTTGGACTGTATGTACTTCTTTTAAGTTAAACTCTGTGATTTGTGTCAAGGTTGCCAGGAGACACAGTGCCTGTTTTGAGACTCTTAGAAAGGGTGGAGCTCGGCTGAGGCGGCTGGTATCTCATTTTCATCCCAGACTTTGCTGTTCAGTCCCCACTCCCCCCCCTTGCTCTTATGCAAGCCCAGGACTTGGCTCGCAGGCCAGTAGTGTTGCTGCACCAAGGCACTGGTTGCTAGGAGGTGTAACTGGAGAAATCCAGAGCAGGTAGAGCAGAGAGCAGGCTGCTACCTGCAGGTACACAGGCTTTTGGGCACTTGTGCTCTCTGCCATCCCCCTCCTTTCTCAGCTAATGGGCAAACCACAGCAGGTTGCAGAGTTTCAAGCTGAGAAAAGGCCTACATGTTCCAAAATAGCTGAGGTACTGAGAGATTTGCAACACTCCTTTTCCCTATTCCACTGGCATGCAATAGCTTTCCAAACCTGTGAAAGCTTCCCACTTGCAGAGCTCTACCTGAGTGTTTAGCTCTGTTATTAAATAAAGAAGTCATGCTTATTCTCTTGCTTCCATATCTTTGCACATAAACTGCAAGTTTATGACCCTCACCACGGGTCTGCTTCCCCAGCCTCCTCCTCCTCCCTGCCTTTTTTCTTTTAAATAGCAACTTACCTTTAGTTCACATGCTGGTTAATGAGATCAAAGCACAAAGTAACAAACCAGCCATCTACATGGGATTATTACCAGCTTGCCTCCCAATTTAAAAATCCAATTGACACACTCAAGGATTGAGGACAGGCAGGGTTTCTCTTAAGGCAGGTTAAAATCAGAAATGACCAACACAATCATTAAAACGGCAACTGCTGTAGCTATTGTGACAGGCATGATGGTACTCTCCTTTTGAGGGAACTGGAATATTTGCCCTGGAACTAGAATGGCAGCAGTAAGAAGCATGTGCTATGTAGTTTTCCTTAATAAGGTTTGTCCGGCAACCCAAACAGCTACAAACTTGCAGGACTCCTCCAAAAAGCCCTACCTTTCCCTGCTCACAGCCTCAGGAATCCAGCACAGGGAAATTTCAAGGGCAGTTAACTGCTTTTGCTGTGAAAAGAATTTTCATTGCAGCCTTGCAAAGATAAAAGCATTCCCATTTCCCTGCTCTCACTTTCTTCATCACTAACATTTTTGGCAACAGCAAGAATCCACACTAACATTAATGTTCTTGACAACTCAGCTAATACTTTTGGCCCCCCAAGAAACATTGCACAGGCAGTGCCTGGACGTGCCACACCAGTTGTGTGGGACAGAAGCTACCTACCTACCTACTTGCCCTACCCACAGTACCCAACTTCATTTAGAGCTCACTCACACCACTGCAGCACCACATACAGAACGAAACCCCTCTCCAAGATTCTCCATCACTGGTGGGAAGAGCACGTGCACACTGCCTACACAGACAGTGCAAGCAAGGAGCCTTCTTCGGCCCATAATAAGGGTCCTGCAATTCATTCTTGCACTAAAAACCATCCCCAACTTCACCATCAGTTAAGCTCAAAAGTTGCTTATAGTTAACACAATTGTGTGCCATGCTATGGTACTGAAGGGTCAGAGACCAAAGGTAATTAGTAATCAAATAATTTAATGAATGTAAAAGCATTGTGATGTTCAAAAAATAAAAAATAAAAAAAAAAGGGAAAATGTAAAACATACCACTGAAGAGATGCTTACACGAACACCATCCCATTTCCTTCTACAAACCATTCGGAGAGCATTTCTTTCCACCACTGCCCCATTTTGCTCCCCTCTCTCTAAGAACCAGGCTTGCTCAGTACTTTAAACAGGTGAAAACAAGGACACAGGAGGAGTGGAGCCAGTAGCATCTGGTGTTTTCTGCCATAATCACATCCTTAACTTTCTGTGTGTACACGTACCACAGCGTCAGTTGAGCTCACGTCCCATTTGTGGAACCAGCTGTGGGACTTTGAGCAGAAGCATCACACTGCAGAAGCTCTGAAAGGCAGCACAGTGTCTTTGTGGGGTTTACCACCTTGAGGGAAGGTTAGTGTGTGGTCTTGGGAGAAGAGTGTCCAAACTAGCACAGGTAAGGATTCATGTACAACACAGCATCTTTCACATTATCCTTTTTTTAAATATAGTCATTATTTAATACCCATCTCCTCTTATATATAAGGGAGAAAACAGAAAACTGTTGCTTCTATTTTTAGGAAAAGGTGCAAGCTGAGAGAAAGAAGTGATTTTCTCTACCATCCATCCCGTGACAGACTAACAATACAAAGAAAAGAAGTGTGCTCCCCATGCACTACAATACCCTGGCTCTTCCCTATTGCTGGCTTTTTTCAGAAAAGTCTTCCTGTCCTTTGGACAAACCCTCAGTATCAATCCAAATATAGAGCAACATAAAGAATACAGAACAGCACACTTCTGGTGAGACCCCACCTGATGTACTGCATCCAGGTGTGGAATCCTCAGGACAGGACAGACACAGACCTGTTAGAGCAGGTCCAGAGAAGAACCACAAAAATGACCAGAGGACTGGAACACCTCTCATGTGAGGACAGGCTGAGAGCTAAGCCTAGAGAAGAAAAGGCTCCAGGAGACCTTACCATGGCTTTTCAATACTTAACAGTGACTTACAATAAAGATGGGGACAAACTTTTTAGTAGGGTCCATTGTAGTAGGAAATGGGGGAATGGCTTTAAGCTAAAAGAGAATAGATTCAAATTAGAATTTTTTTACAAAAAAAGTAATGTGATGAAGCACTGGAACAGGTTGTCCAGAGGGGTGACAGATGAGTAAACTAGTTTAGTTGATGTCCCTGTTCACTGCAGGGTGGGTTGGACTAGATGGCCTCTAAAGGTCCCTTTCCAACCCAAATTCTATGATTCTATTACTTTCCTGGACCCAACCCTGCAAATTTGAAGGTGAGAATGGGAAGGAAGAATAGAGTTACCAGCTCACCTCTGAACTGAACTCAGTTTTCTGCTCAACTCAAAGTAGGGTTCCCACATCCTAAGGAGATCCTCAGGCTGCTCTTTCTGGGGAAAGGCATCTTCCTCCTCTCATATATATATATTCCCTTTCTCTACAGATTTCCTGTGAACAAATTTCTGAAACATGTCCCAAAATCTTTCATTTCAGTTGGACCATTCCCTTGAAAAGTTCTCAATTTAATCTAGATATCAAAAACCATCTGGCAGTCTAAACAAATCAAGGCTTCCTGTTGTGGCTTTCGGGGGTCTGGCTGGGGTTGGCTGAGGTTTTCTGGCTTGCATTGTTTTGTTTTTATAAACAGCAGCAAACTTTTACCAAGGGCCACCAGACTTCAACTTTGATTCTCCCCTGAGTGCAGAGAATGAGTATTGCCTGTCACAGGTCCTGGCACTGGAAGGGCTGCAAGAGGAGGCACAGATTGTGCTCCTTCTGGAACAGGAGGTTCTGTAGCCAGACAGGGATGCAGCAACGTGCTCCTACACTGAGCTCAGCTGCAAAGTCCAGCCTTTTCCAGGTGCCTGACAGAAAGGAGGAATTACAAAAGCACGGATGAGCACAGGCTGATCCCAGATAGAGTGGGGTACACAAATTTTTGGGAGAAAGGGCTCATATCACATGGCTTCTCTTGAAAGACAGGAAATAAACAGATACATTGGTACCTGGAGGCTTGAAGGAGGATGCCATATCAGACCTATTGCTGATGTCAGATCCTCAAACAGTAACTGTAGGATAAGGCATCACATTACATCTCTATCTCTCTCAAGCTATAGCAGCTTGCTACAGAACAGTGACCCACCCCCTTGTAACCTGAAGGCTGGATTAGCATATGGCACTCAGGACAAGTACCCAGAAGCTTTTTTACAGGAGAACAGCACTCTGTGTACAGCACAACAGCAGCCTGTCTCAAAGGGACCTGGCAACACCAAACATCAGCACTGCCCTGACTCATCTTTCAATACCAGGAGTGACACAACATAAAAGTCACACAAGGTCTGAAGCCAAGCATTCCACAAGATTCCCACTGTCCACCTCAAGAGCTACTCCACAGCTGGCAAAGATGACATTAACCAACTCCCCATCCAGCAGCTGAGCTCTCAGACTCAGGGGCTCAGCTCCCAACACATTCCCTCCAGCTGTCTGACAGCATCCCAGTGCTGCAGTCTTCAATGTATGCTGCAGCACTTTTGGCAGACTTGACTAAGTCTCCCTCCAGTTAGTAAGAAGTTTTTCTGCCCAGCTATTTTGAGGTTTTGTCCTATTTTTCTCCCTTTTCTGATGGGCAACAGGTTTGCTGCAGGTCTGAAGCTTCACAGCTACCTCATTATTTAAGATTCTACCAAATGTTATGTCCTCTGCTGGTTGTCAAAGGTAAAGAATTTCAATTAATTAGGCAAGAGATTAAAAGCAGCCATACATACACACACTAGGGGACTGGCTGATGAAAACTGCCTGGAAGTCAATCTAACAGGTTTGACTCCAATTCTGGTAAAGATTTAAACCAGGGGAGTTTGCCTACAGCTCCAGGTGATTGCTAGTACTGCTTTGTTTGCTTATTCATCTTCTCTTCTGCCAAACCAAGCAACGTTACAGCTGAACTGATCAATACACAACTGTTCAGCAAACAATTCTACTTTTTAGGTGCAGTTTTATCAGAGACATGGATTCAACGTGCAAGAGTCTCCAGTACTCACAAAAAGGGAGACCAAGAAAAAAAACAATGTAGTAATTCCTGTCTAGCTGTTAGGGACATGTGGAAACAGCTCACACAAGAAAGACTGTCCCTACTCCAGCAGGCAGGACCTTTTCTGTCTGAAGTGCAATGATGGAGATTCAGAACTGGATCCAGCTGCTACCTAGATTTGAAGAGGGCAATTGCTCCAGACTGTATAACTGTTACTTGTGAATGTCATGGGTCAACTGCAAGAGAACAGAGGAGAGGCCATAGCCCCCTTAAATCCACCTCTGATAATTAAAATATCAGTTACAATTATCTGGACTGAGAATAAAGCACTGTTGCAAAGGACATCTCCATTGTTTTGTCCCAAGTACAGACTTCACTCTCTTGCCAGAAACTAAGACTGCCTCAGCCTTCTTCAGCCCACCCTTCTTCTCTACAGCTACTTCTTCAGCTACACCGTCCCGTCCTCCTAATCTACATTAATAAAGGCAAGTAGTGAATGAAATATTTTACCTCAGGTCTTCATGCCTCAGTGCAAATACCTTCCTTTCTCTCCAGTGGGTATTTAAGACAGGGAGATTTGAGACACAAAGTATCCCTGCTTCATTCTGAGAAATCTGCTACTGCTGGGGAAGGAAAGGGAAGGAAGGGCTTGGCTACTTTTTATCATCTTTTTGGACATATCTTTTTGTAACCCAGTGTTGTTCACACTTGACACAAAGTTTTGCTTGGTTTGGTTGTACTGGCCCAACTCAAACCATTCTGCAGTACAGATTCTAATTATGTTTAACGACCTCACTTAAGGGGATTTTCTTATCTTCATCTCTGAGCCTATCAACACAATTGTGCCAGGTGGAAAATCTCCCCAGATGGCACATTAAGCACAGTAGCCTCACAGAAGAAATGTATTAACAACACTCCAGATTCCTGGGAGATGATGAGGGGAAAGAGGTCTAACTCTTGAGAGGCAACTGTCCTGTTTCAAAGAGGACAAAGCAAGCTGCCTCTGATGCGACCAAAGATGCTGAAATTTGCTTTGAAGCATACACAAGAACTTTTCTTCATTTTATGGTAGGTTTCTACATCTTTACAACACCACAGGATTCTCCTTTACAAAAGAACATAAAAAGAAAGCACAGAACTTCTCCTTCAGAGCTTTTGGTAAGTAAACTTGAAGGAGGCAGCACCAGTAGAAGTGGATTTATCTACTGGCAACCCAGCAGCTCAAGTATTTCAAAATCCCTGTACCAATTCAGGCTGCATTTGGGATACGGCCCAATAGCATTAGTGTTTATGCTAGGAAAAAATTAGTGAAGAACTGTACCTGCACAGAGCAGTAGAGCTGTGCTCAAACTGCACATGTACCATGTACTGGCTCTACAAGGCAGTGCATTCCTTCTGTGAACCTAGAGTTTTCTAAACACAGCTACCATTGTGGCACCCAAGCAATGAGGTCAATTAGTTAATAAAAACAGGCACTTAAATAAGGCAGGAATATTTGTTATTTTACAAATTAGGATTTCATTGTCCTTGTCACCACTAATTCTAACCTGGACAAAATGGTCATAAGTCTTGGAAAGATCCCAGTTCAGAATAGCATTTTGCCTTGTTCACCATCAGTCACCTGTTAGATTTGCCTTTCACAATTTGTTACTGTACCTCACTGACCAAAACCTTCCACTATAAGAAAGAAAGAAGGAGCAAGGCAACATCATACCTGGTCAAGCTATGCAATGTTTATCCTAAATGTTATTCTTCCATTGTGGAAGGTAAAGGGAGATTGTTCTAAGCTGATAATTTATTACCTTGTGCAGTAATCTATCTATATAATGATGGAAAATTATGACTGAAACTTTCCAAGAGACTCCACATGTGGATGGGCTGGAAACCACTCAGCCTTACAGCTTATCTACTGGAACTGGAAAGAGGTATTTGAGAACAAACCAAAAATCACTTCTGGAAAAGAAAAAAATCTTCATTCTTTCAGCTTCCAGAGGGATTTACCACTCAGCTATGTGAGACAGCTACACATGTGTTGAGCAGGCTCCTGGATGGATTAAAACCACTCACTTCCTGTTCATCCCCTTCCTCCCTTTGCTGTGATACAGACCATCATCACTGCCTGTCAGTGCAGGACCTGACAGCCAGGAGGGGTATGACTCAGAAGGGCTGACGAGTTAAGTGGCTTCCAATCCATACTGGGAATCAGCTGAGGATGAGGGGTGCAACAGGGGAAGACACAGTGAAAAGAGATGAGACTGTGGCTGGATGTTGCTGCAGTGCAGGTCGGCACACAAGAGGCTGCTGCACTGACATGCAGCATGCACAACACAATTGCAGTAAAATAAAGTTTGACCCAGATAACTCTGCAGTTTTCTGATTTGAACACCCATACAATTATTTACTTTGGAATATTACTTGTCCTATCTCAAAAAAAAACAAAACAAAACAAAAACAAACAAATGAAAACCCCAAGGTGTTAAACAAATGAAAACCCCAAGGAACAAGTCTAACTCTTCAACCAGATCATGCAGCAAAAAGTAGCAGGAAAAAAGACTCAGTATCTTCACTTTAACTTTGATCATCCATCTCCTATTGTCTCTCCCTATCTACAAATAAGGATGATTCATTCTGAAATGGGTCAGAATACAGGGGCATCCAAATCATATGTTCAGCAAATGTACTGTGCACACACACAGAGCTAGCCAAGGGCCTATGTCTGTATTGTCTACAGTAATTTCTGAGAAAGCCAGAGAAACTCATTTTACTATGTCTCAGAGAGAATTCTCTATATTAAACACATGACTGCCTTTAACAGGAGCCGCTGTACATAAAGAACTGTTCAAGAGTTGAAAGGGGGAAAGAATAAAAGAATATGCAGGTTGAGATTGATCAACTCAGCACATGTGCTACGTATCAAATACCAGTCTTCCCAGCAAGGAACAGTAATGTAAAAAAATCCCTGAAATCTATCAAAGTGGCTCCAAATTGATAAGCAGAGCTAGACTGATGCTTAAGCTGACCAGAGCATAATAGCATAGTGTTTAAAAGGCATTGCACACTAAAGGCACGAAGTGCTACGTTCCTGCTCCTCAGAAGAAAAAGCACAGGATGCTTCCTCAAGCAGGCATGTCCCTCACCAGAAGATCAGGTTCCCAACCAGCTATCAGGATCAGCTGAGAGCCAAGAAAAGAACAATGAGAAGTAAAAGAAATCAATCAGTCACACCAACCTACAAGGCTTAAAAAACAACAGTAAACAGAACACCAAAACCAAAACCAGATAAGCTGACTAAAGCTATCTTAGCAGCTGGTCTAGAATTTAAATTATAGACATTTCACACACCCATATTTCCCTTTTTTAATGTTAGTCATCCGCAGAGGATTTTCTTAGTTTTGTTTCTCTTCTTGTTTCTAGGAAACAGAGCATCAACTAACTACTGGGAAAAAAAAAAAAAAAACCTCAAAAGAGAATAAACTGAGAAGAGTAGGGAAAATGCAAAGCAGGGGAATTGAAACGAAAGAAGGCCAGAGCATTGGTCCTACTGCAAGAGGTAAAAAATTTGGTACATTTCTGTACTTCCCTCACAAGAACAACTTTGTTACTCACTGCAAAATCCAAAAAGAGATCCAATTAAGCAACTTTGGGTTTGTTTCACTTGACAATATAAAAACAGATAAATGCAGGCAGCAGATGCAAGACCTTTGCAGAGGATACAATTTTCTCTCTTATTTTGTCTTATCTCCCAAGACAAGAGCTTTATATCAAAGTGTTAGCCTGGAATATCTGCAGTGCTCAGTGCCTTTAGCCCTTTACTGCTGACATGAAGAAAAGGTCTCCTATAACACAAGCATCCCATAAAAAACATACCAGGATCAGCACAGCTGCTGTATCACACTGCCAAAGAGGGAGCCTCATTAGGGTCAAAGAAGAGAAAGGATAATATGTGCAAAAGCCATTGGGAAGAAAAGGAAAAAATAATTTAACACTCAGCTCTTTGGGCACAACAGTGGAGTTGGAATGAGTTTTGTTGCATTGGGAATTGCTTCTTTCATCAGTTTCAGAAACTTCCCAGGAGATTCAGAAACTCCAGGAAAGAGAAAACTCAGAGAAACAATCACATTTTTTTAAGAAAACTATTTTGGGCACACCTGAGACCCCAATTAAGATTATGCTCAAAGAATGCCAAAGCTTCTTATGTACAGGTCCTCATTCACATAGTTGCCTGTATACCTGATGTGGATGAAGTCACGATGCCTGGGGCAACTGTTTTGATCTCAACCAAATCAATCTAGGTACGGTGAAAACGTTCTTAGGAAAATACAGCGTTGTTACATAGATTCAGCTTGCAGGGTAGGACTGGAGGAGCAAAGCATCTGCATGTCAGCTTTGCAAAACCTCCGTACACGAGCAGTGGGATGGGGAAATCACTGGAGTACAGTTGAGGATGACCAAGTTGCATGCACAGGTCATGAAACAACTGTGCATGAGCCACCCGCAGTCTACTACATCAGACTCATGTAAGTACTTTGGTGTCCAGTAAATGCACAGTTCTGTCTGTGCAACAGAACCCAGATGGTCATAATCACTGTCACAGGGTCTGGTTGGAGGCCAGTGGTATCCCCCAAGGTTCAGTACTGGGCCCAGTGTTGTTTAACTTGTTCATCAGTGACTTGGATGAAGGAGCAGATGCCTCCTCAGCAAGTTCACTAATAACACAAAGCTGGGAGGAGTGGCTGATACCCCAGAGGGCTGCAGCCCTTGAGAAGGACCTTGACAGGCTGGAGAGATGGGCAGGGAAGAACTGTCTGAAATCCAGCAAAGGCAAGTGCAGGGTCCTGCACCTGGGAAGAATAACCCCAGGCACCAGCACAGGCTGGGGGCCGACCTGCTGGAGAGCACCTCTGCCAGGAGGGACCTGGGGGTTCTGGTGGACAACAAGCTGTCCCTGAGCCAGCAGTGCCTTTGTGGCCAAGAAGGCCAATGGGATCCTGGGGTGCATCAGGAAGAGCATTGCCAGCAGGTCCAGGGAGGTGATCTTGCCCCTCTGCTCAGCTCTGGTCAGGGCATATCTGGAGTGCTGTGTCCAGTTCTGTGCTCCTCAGTACAAGAGAGACATGGAGACTCTGGAGTGGGTCCAGTGGAGGGCAAGGAGGACGAATGGTCAGCTGGAGCATCTCTTATGAGGAAAGGCTGAGGAAGCTGGGCCTTGAAAAGAGACAACTGAGAGGAGACCTCATCAATGTCCATCAGGATCTGAAGGGAGGGTGTCAGAGGATGGAGCCAGGCTCTGTGCAGTGGTGCCAAGCAACAGAACAAGAGGCAAAGGGCAGAAACTGATGCACAGAAAGTTCCACCTGAATATGAGGAAAAGCTTCTTTACTGTGCAGGTGACAGTTCAGTTCTTTACTGAACTGGTTATCCAGAGAGGCTGTGGATTCTCCCTCACTGGAGATATTCAAGAACCATCTGGATGTAATCCCATGCCATGTGCACTAGGATGACCCTGCTTGAGAAGGGAGGTCGCACTGAATGACCCAGTGTGGTCCCTTCCAGCTCTACCTATTCTGTGAGTCTGTGTAATTCAAACAGAAACAAAAATAAACTAAATGAAGCCAGAGTACCAGAAAGGCCAGGATTTTTCCAAATCAAGAGACATTTACTGGAAATCAGAATGGAAAACAAACAAACAAAAAAAAACGAACAGCAACAACAACAACAAAAACCAAACTAAAAAAAACCACAAACACCAACAAAACCCAAACTTCCCAGACTGAACAAGATGATTAGATTGTTAGCTCAAGACTGTCTTGACTGCAGGAAATCACAACAGTATCACAAAACACGGCAGCCATGGCACAAAAGCAGCAAGTCATACAAGCCTTTAAACTTTTAGAACACACATCTAGTATATTCCTGCCCAGGCCATGAAATGTTACCACCAACAAGTAAGGACAAGAACTCCCCTGTAAAGCCCTAAGGAACCACAATAACCTTTTAATTAGCCAAAAGAAACCCCAGGTGTACTCACACTTGATTAAATCAATGCCAGGCATGCTCATCAAAGGACATTGCTATTAACAAAACTAACCTAACCTATCTTCAGCTATGCTAGAGCCCAAAATACCTGTTTACTGCACTCCTTTTCTTCTCTCTCTCCTTGCCAACTTCAAGTGTGAGCATATTCAGTGTCAGAAAAGACACACAGGAAAAGGCAAAACACACCAGAATATATTTGCCTGGCTCCAAAGAGTTCAAGCATAACAGATGCTGTTGAGCACTGATGTGGACCTGGAATTGTCTGCAGATTAACAGACTGTCCACTGACAGAAAAAGAGGCAATAGGCAGAAATTAAAACATATTAAATTCCATTGAACACAAAAAAAAAAAAAAAACAAAAAAAAAAAAAAAAAAAAAACAACAAAGAAAAAAAAAAAAACTTTTATTTCATGCTTTTATTTTGTTGTATTGCTGTGAGAGTAGTCAAAAACTGGAACATGGTGCCCAGAGATGGTGGCATCTCCATCTCTGGAAATATTCAAAAGCTGTCTGGCCACAGTCCTGGGCAACCTGCTAGAGGTTACCCTGATGGAGCACAAGGGTTGACTAGATGATCTCAAGAGGTTCCCCCAAACACAGCAATGCTATGATTTGGTGAACTAGGATATCACTAGGACAGGCAAAAATTTCTAACCAGTTTCACTGACTCCATCTGTCATTTTAGCCACAAACACAGAATCTTTAAATGCTGCTAGCACACTTATTGTACCCTTGGAAATCATCGTCTACAACTGATGTGGAAGTTCTTGTCTTCTAATTCCAGCTTTCATGTCTTAAGAGTATGTCCATGCAATATGACTTGGAAATAGTGTCCTTGGTCTTCTCTTTTAGCTTGCTGACGAGCAGAACAAGCTCAAAAGAGAGCCAAACTCATATTGATTCCTGCATCGCAGCAGACCTCTCCAGCCCTCACCCATGTCCCTATAGGTAGCTGTTTTGCTTTCCATCAAAGTCTCCTTCTGGATACCTCTATTTGAACTTAGACTACAGTTGACAGATGTGTTTCACTCCAAAGAACCCACATATAAGCATGTTGAGGCTGTAAGCCTGAAATCTTTCTTCACATTTGGCTGAGGAACATGGTAAGTCATAAATTGCAGGGCATCTACAGGAAGGCTTCTGTCCATTCATTTGCTCCATGGTATTTATTGGACTGAGAATTGCACTGAGTTATGCTAATCTTCATCACACTACAGAACATAGTGAAAAGTCACAAAATGTATTTAACTCCCAGCTTAGAGCAAGAGGAATGAGAGTAGTTCCATTAAAAGGGATCTCATTAAAATTTGATAATGCAACCCCTCTCCCTTGCCAATTACACTAACAGCGCTGAGTCTCATTATTCTCTGGTGTTTAAAGAGCGGTAAATGGGCTTCCTATAGAAGATGATAGTGGAAACACCCTGAATCTTTATGTTAATGCATCAGTCATGATTTATTTTAGCTTTGAGGAATGTGGTTAGTGACTCACCCTGCTGGATAAGCAACGAGGCCAGTTCTGGGGTCGCAGGCTAATCCTCTGCCTCCCGACACAGTTATGCCCAACACCTTCTCCAAAGTCACCTAGAGCATACAAGAAAGAAAACAGAAAGTACCATGAAATGTGAGTGCAGTTCAAATAGACCCATAACACAGATGCTGATGGTCTGTTTCACACTGGCTGCCTGGTTCCTAGAAATCCACTGAGAAGCACCAGGTACAAAAGTAACCCCATTCAACTTTCCAGTATAGGCATAGGAAAATATGGCTGAGATACAGAGAAGGAGTTATCGACCCACTTATTACTTTCTCTATGCCAGAGCTTTGCAAACAGAGGGTTGCAAGCAGCAGATAGTACTGGTTAAAAGCTGGGATGCACATTCATTGACCACCAATTCCCATCCTTCCAGTAAGAGCAACATACCACTGTCTCTAGAGCTTGACTCTTTCCTGAAAACTGTTTCCAGGTTTACCCATTCTCTTTTTTGCCTCCATCCAGTAGTAGGTGGTTCAGCCTGGTCTCAGCCTTGTATTCCTAGGAAGCGAATATCAGTTTTTCCTATGGTGCTTGAGTTGGAAATCACAATTAGTGGTCGAGGGCATCCCTTGCCACTAGTCATGAGACAGAACACCATAAACATACACAAGCCTGCTGCATATCAATGACCCTTGCAAGAGACAGTTATCTAAATGTCCCCACACTCCCCTCAGGCAAGGATCTCCACTATTTTTAGGAAAAGAAATGAAACCGGGAAGAGCTACTTGGAAGATATAAAGGCCTCTGTGGTAAACTGATAAAAGCAAAGAAAATAAAACAGGAAGGACAGGTGACAAATGGACATGACACAATGTTTCAGGGAGCACTCCCTGGCAGAGAAAGCATCAGAATTCAGCAATTACCCCAAAGCAAAAGGCTGCAGTGGGATTACACTGCACAAAATCTGGTTTGTAGCATGAAAGGACTCAACCTCTGAGCACAAACCAGTTCTCAGCCCTGGGGCTATTTTGACCGACACAAAATTATTCTCTTTCCTTTACATTTGCACAGCTTCATTTTATTTATTATATATTTGATGCATACATTCCTCCTCAGCATTGCTGTCTGTGCCAAACTCAAGGATTTTACTGGGTCACAGTCTTCTGGTTTTAATTATCGTCATCTAAGTTATATTTGGTTAAGGCCTTAGGGGCATGGACACAGCATAAGAAGTTACTATTGTAATAATTACAGCTAACTTTAATAGCTGCCCTGAAGACGAACATCTTGCATTTATACCAAGGTGGAGCATAAAAGGCAGGGGTGGGGCAGGTTTCCCACGCCACCCTGACCACACACCTTACCAGACCTGAGGAGTTTGGCTGCAGGGTGAGACACAAGGACTCACTGAGCTCAAGGCTCAGGTTACTAGGTAAGGGGCCAGAAGTAACCCCACACAGAGAACTACCTTCATTCAGCAGGTAAAGCAGGGCTGAGGTGCCACCACTTAACATGAGCCATCCATGCTTTCAGTTAGTTCAAATTTGGCCTGCCTTCAAACAGTGACATGGAAAGTGGAAGATTTCATATTCCAGTCTCTGGAACAAGTTGGTCTTTTTTTCCCTCTTATTAATAATATACCCCAGGTACTTTAAGACATTATGAGAAACCACCAAACTTGTCCCCTTGCCTTGCAATCTGAGAATCTCTGAAAACACGGCTTTTACAAAACTCTACTGGATTTTTGTTAAGAAAGAACATGCAATTAAAAATGCAGTTACAAATCCACTGATAAAGAAAGGTCTAGTTTTGTTTCAACTTAATATTGGAACAAAAATGTGGGGCTGGGGAGAGGAGTGGGGAAGGCCAGGAGGAAATCTACTCTTCCAGACTTGTTAACAATACTTCAAAACACATCTTTTTAAAGCAGCTCAAAAACATGCAGTAAGAACTCACTGCTTCTGCTGCTGAGATTCTGGCTAATATCAGCAGTTCCCAAACTAGGAGAGGTTTAAATTCCTACAGAAAATGCATTCTTGACAGCGAAGGAGGAAGTGGAAGAGACATGTGCCATTCAAGTAGTTCCATCTAGATAAGGCACCAATTACTTGATGCTGTCATCAAACATCAATTTAGCAAAGCTGTGATTACACTGCTCAGTACAGGCTTTAGCTCAGTCTGGCTGTAATTGCCATGATCCTAAAAGGCACTGCTTGACCTTGGCTATGCAGATATTCAGCAGCAATTCAGCAACCTACTTTCACCAACAGGTATGTTTTTGCTCTGCAAGGACATTTATCGAGCCTCTCGGTCTGCAGTCTTACACCACAGCTGAGCTGATCTTACAGCAGCTTGTCTTGGAGGGCACAGCTCCTTCCTCCCTCATCCTACTCAGCCCAGTGATACCTCCTGCCATTTCCCTCACTCCAGACAGCCCTGGCATGGCCACTACCTGTCCAGAAGGCCAAACCAGCAGAAAACCGTTTCCTACTTGTTATTTTCTGGGTTTTTTTCTGTTTGCCAGCCTGGGGAAAACCACAGGAAGACCAAATTCAGGAAAAAAAAAAAATACCCTTTCCCTGGCAACTAGATCAATCTAGCTGCACATCCGAAGCCCAATCTGACCCCTCCAAGGCTTTAAGAAGAGAAATCAAAGAGGAGCACTACCTGATTTGTCTTGACACCCTCACCAATACCAAAATGTCACCCTTACTCCAGCCTCCTCTCTCACTCTAAAGTCAGTGGAGGTCCCCTGCTGCTCTGCCAAGAGACTTTTTGTGGCAATACTAGGATGTGGAAAGTCTACCTTTCTCCTAAGGTCAGCACACAACTTGACATAAAAGGAGTAGCTCAGTCTTTCAGTCTGATTATTTTACTGCCAGTGAGTATCTTCTGGCCTCCAACAGACCATTTGTTCCTTTAGAAAAAGGCAACTGTCAAGGCCATACCTCTGATATTGACAGACCAAGTGCCACAGAAACAGATACCCGTCTCTAGAATAAGGATTCATAACTAACTTTCCAAAAAAGGCTTCCCCTCTTTTGCTCCCAGTCTTAACTTCAAAAACTTTCCATTGTAAAGAACTTGAAAGGCAACCCCACAAAGCCTATCCAAAGGCAGCACCCCCACTTGATAATACTCGAGTATTAAAACCAACTTGCATCGAAAAGGAGTGCATATAAATTTAAAATGTGATCTTATGAGACTTGTGAGCTCCACTTCCACCAACCTGCCCACAATACACCACAGTTTTTTCCCCATGACCAGCTTCCAGACTAGATGACATAGGGGCAAGAGATACTCACTTTGTCACAAAATTTGAGAATGAAAAACATTTCAGAGAGAAAAAACAATAGGTAACAACACAGTATGAACTGGATTCTTCTCAATTTGCCAGCTAAAACAAATGAATTCTTAATATGGTTAATTAGGGCAAAACCACATCAACTTTAACTTCCTAATCTGGAATTAAGATTTGTCAGCAAAGGGCAGATCAGTCGATACAGGTCTGCCATTATCCCACCTCTGAAGTTACCACTTCCTCCTGTGGTACCGGCAGTCTCCCAGTCCTACACAGCCATAAACACTGCCATCCATACAAGTCTCCCAAGTAGTACTTCAGCACATCCCAGTCAGAAATACATTATTTTGCACACCTTCCCAAGTCTGATCTGAGCTAACCAAAGGACCTAGAGAGTTCCCCTGCAGATCTGAGACACTGTTCATTACCAATAGCTCCTGTGTTTGCCCAATTTGCATCCTACAGTTGTCAGACATGTCACTGCTTGCTCAGGCCTTCACAGGCAACTAATGGGCCACCTCAACACCTTCACCCAAAACTGGAAACAGCTGCATGATTAAACCTGTCATTTGTACCTAAATTAGAGGCAGGAGAGCAGGCTGACAAGCTGCATTTGTTACTTCATCTTGAGGCTTCTATTAATAGCATTTGGCGCTTTCAGTCAAGGTTCTCTATGTGACTTGCGAGAGTTATTGAATTGATCCACACACAAAACACTTCTGCAGCTCATTTTGCACTGCCACTTTGCTATCTGGAACCATCCCATCTCCATTCCTTTAAGGTCAACTTTTACTCAAATTTCGATGCTCAATATACTCTCTTGGGCACCAAAATCTGTGCAGCTAACACCTGTCTTGCAAAATCTGATATTCAGCCATTTTACAGGCTCAAGTCTACATCTGGTCACTTGCAACTGCACAAATGTGTGTAAAGAAATTTTTGTGCCTAAGCAGATCCCTTACCCTTTTCCTTCCACATCAAATCCCAACACCATCAGATAGGTAGGACCAAACCAGCAGTCCTGAATTGCAGTACTCAAGGTACCAACATGTATTCACAGTAGCTGGACCTTCCCAGAAAGGGAGGTCTCACTGCAGCCCAATCCCACCTGAAAGTCAAAGGGCATATCTGAGAGCAGCCCTTGCTTCCATCAGGCACAGTCCCACACAGCGCATGGGACAAGCCCATGCCTGGGGGAAGAAGCCGTGCCATCTCTGCCTTCTAACTGAGGTGCAGACAATCATTTCAGAAAGATTGATCTAAACAGCCCTAGCCAGCCTCATTGGAATTTTCAGAAAACTCAATGTCTGACCTGCGCCCAGGTCTCAGAGTGAGTTTCGTACTTGCATGAGCTCTTTCTGTCCTTTTGAGGGAGTTATCACAAACAATTGCTATAAAGTCAACACAGAAATCCTTGAAGGATCAGCCCAACTTCACCCCCCCGCCCAAACACTTTCATCTTTCCCATCATTTGCATTCCTTTGGGACCGTCTACACTTGCAAAGCCACACGGGAGTACAGGAGACAAACACTGCAGCCTGCACACCCAGCCAGGACTCTGTTAGAAAGCAGTAGTAAACACACCCAGCACCGCAATAATTTCCAGCAGAACGGGTGCCAAAAGGGACAACCTCATCACACTGACAGTCCTGCCTGACCTGTCACAGGCACTCTGCCTACAGCTGCGCTGTTCCACTGCTGAACCCCTGCTAGGGTAGGAGCTACTGTATCCGTGCCTGTTTGCACACCAGCAGATTTCTGTGGTCTGCCTTCATCTTAAGAGAAAGAGAGAAAGAGACATTTTGAAGAGAAAGACATCTTTAGGCTTTAGGTCACCAGGCATCCCTCAAAGAGTTTTGACTGTAGGCCGAATAATAGCCTGCTGCCACTCACCCCACCATTCTCCCCAGGCCAGCAAAAGACTAAGTGGGAGTTCAACAGTATTTCAGCTCCTCATCCCCACACCCATATGCTAAAGAAATTAGAGTTTTCTGACTTAATTATCTCACCACCTGCCTTCTTATGCTCTCTTCATTCTCTTTTGGGCCCAAAATCTCATTGTTCACTACAAGCACAATTTATTTAAGCATGGAAACAAAAAAGCAAAGCATCTAAGAGGATTTGTGCTACTCTCCAATGCTCAAAATGACAACCAAGAGGAGAAAACTGATGTTACTGTACAGGGCTGCCCACATGCCCCAGTACCTACAGCATTAGGCAGGAGGCTACAGCCTGAGAAAACCATGTTCAGCAAGGAGATATGTCTGTTCCAGACTTCCAGAGATCGGCCACCTTGGATCAGAGACCAATATGTAGCCCTGGTTTCTTTTTCCCTTTGCAGCCAAAAGCAAAGGAGGAAAGTCAGGAAGAATGGTATAAAGAAATATACAGATAAAGGTTAAGATCAAGGAAAACAAATTTGATTCTCTCTCACCTCCTGTCAGTCTTCCAGTCTCAAAATAGATATTGTCCATTTTTAACTTATTTCAGTAGAATTCTCCACCATGAGCTTATATTCTGTCTATAAAAGCTTAGCATTCACACATCTTTTGGCAAAGAACTCCACCAGTCTGGTATATTGCAAGATGAACCATCTTTCATTATTTATTTTAAACCTCACTTCTGATAGTTTTATTTGACATGCCTCAATCTTTATATGGGAAGACACAGTGAACAGTCAGTCCCTATCCACCACCTTTAGGTGGTTCATGATTTTGTAAGGAGCTATACTACCACCCCAAGTCATCTGTGTTCCAAGTACAAGAGTCTTCTCAAAGTCACTTTACAGCTCCCCTGAAAGCCATTTCATACCCTTTATCAATTCTTCTGTGAAGCCCCTTCCATGTCCCCTACATTCTTCCTGAGATGAAGGGGAAACACCAAGACCACAAGCAGCTTTCCAGGCATGGCCACAGCAAGTGTTTTCCAGAGCATGATCATATAGTCTGTTCTGTTTTCCATTTTTTCCCATTAATACCTTACTCTCAATCTGCCTTTCTGACATCTAACATCATTTACAGAGAGCAACGAAGAGGTCACCCTGCTCAACAAAGTCACAGATAAGAACTGCTATTGCTTTGCATTTGGAAAGGTATCCCTCATTCTGTCCTGTCTGCTCCCCCATGGAATGGGAAATCCTATTCTTGAATTAATAGTTTGATTTCAACATGCCCCTTTCTCTCCATGCCGTTGTGAGCATTTATGATCAAGAGCATCCTCAGAGAGAGTTCCTGCAGCACAGCTATTCCAATCCACTCCAGAATGGCTACTTCAGTAAATGTTCACAAGCAGACAAGTTCTATTTTAAAAGCCTTCCCATGGGCCTATGTATAACACAGTTAAAATTCAAATCCATTTAATTAAGTAGCAGCATCGAGTCAGCATGACAAGACAACATCCATCAGAGTTCATCTACTGTCCACTGCACAATGTAGCTGCCCTCATCCCTTTCTCTACCGCCTGAAAGTAGGCATATTAATAATGCATATGTAAAGGCATGTGCTCCTGAAAAAGCAAAGGACACAGAAATCCCTGATACATGACCCGTGAGGGTTACTTTGAAAAGCCTTCCCTAGCACATCAAGTAATCAGTTGTAACTAAGTAACAATCTTGGGGGGGGGGG
>VZSE01007886.1:2158211-2180617 GCA_013398275.1 Promerops cafer
GGGAGGGACCAAGTGTCTACATAATCATCTGTTCTTTTGCCTTAAGAAAGAAAGCCTTTACTGGTCGACTTGAGACCCCAATGCTTTTTGGACCAATACACGGACACAGGGAGCTCCAACATCAGGCCTGAGTTTCCCAACAGCTCTGTGGTTTGCATGTCTGTCTCTCTACATTCTGCTCCCAGAGTTTTCAGCACCTCTGCATGCTCTCCAACATGTTTTCCATGCTGCTACACAGCAAAGTCGTATCAACGCACTCTGGAATCCAATACGTGAAAATGCTGAAAATGTAGCTGTACATTGTCAGCGTCAGCATTTAAGAAATAGCTGTCTATCTTACATAAGTGAAATTTGATACAGAGCGCCAAATCTCACAGCTGGCCCTGTTTGTACATCTCTGCTGCTGCCCTCAAGCCCCACCGCAAAAAAGCACGTCCAACCTCCAGGGAGCAGTGCACACGTTGTAGGCGCTAATCCATCGTCTGAACACACTGTCTGATGTCCTGTTACTGCTGCAGAAAAACAAAGGCTTGAAGTTTTACATTTAGTTCTGCTGAGCTTCGTTTGGCACATAAAACACAGAGCATTAATTACAGTATACTGTTCTACTTAAGGGGCTGTCAGCATTTCCACTGCAAAGCCTTCATTTCAGGGCTTTATAACACAGCTGTGAAATATTTATTTTGCACTTCAGCTTAACATGCAAAGGTCTGGCTTTGGACCAGGTTCCCCTGCCTGAGTTTTTTTTTCAGGGGGGAGTTAGGGTTTTTATTGTTGGTCTGGCAGGGGAAGGGCTGAAGATGGGTAGATGGAATTAACTGCAGGAGGTGTTTGACTTACAAAAGCACACAAACAACAAAACCACTCAGCTCCATAGTTAGCTTCTGCCCCTCACCTACCCAAAGTGTTCTCCGGCTTTTATATATGTATACAGAATATGCACCTCTAAATTTCTTTTACATATATATATATTTATATGCTTTTAAAGAGGTTTTTCTATCCTCTCCCTCTTCTCCAGCCAGTCTTTCTTCCCTCAGCAACCAGCACTACGAAAGAGTAATGTCTTGACAAGCCTGGAGACCGAAAATATTCCACCTGCAAAAGGCAACAGTAGCAAGCGAAGCTCCAACAC
This sequence comes from Promerops cafer, assembly GCA_013398275.1. NCBI lineage: Eukaryota > Metazoa > Chordata > Aves > Passeriformes > Nectariniidae > Promerops > Promerops cafer. The sequence goes on from VZSE01007886.1 coordinate 2,159,344, forward strand.
ACAAGGCATTTAGGAGGTCTCTGGCTGACAGAGCAGTCTCCATTTCTCTTGCTGTAAGCCTCCTAACTTGTCCACAGCCACCACTGCACACTCACACCAACTGCCCAATTGACCCCCCAGGAACTACCGCAAGACCATGAAATTGGTTTCATGCAATCCACTACACAGATATGTTCTGATATTTAAGGTGTTTCCAGCCAATGCCCAGTTTAAAGCACTATTCATGGGAAAAAGGATTCAGATCTATGAGCAAGCCCTCACAATTAACCAACTAAAAAAAATAAAGTGAAAGAGGAAAAAACCCACAAAGCAAAACAAAACAGAAAAACACCTGACCAGACCATCGTAGTATGACACAAGCAGTTGCCAACTCAGTGCAATTTGATTTCAAGATAACCACTTTAAGAACATCAGGGAACAATCTCCCACAACATAAGTTATGAATGGCACTCCTTGGCACAAGAGTGGCAAGAGCAGAAACTGACTTGCTGAAAGGTTTTGAATCACTGAGTTACGGGAAGCATTACATTACATTTGTAAATCTGCATAAAAGCAGGGTGGGATGGGGGGTATTGCAATGGAAGTGCTGAGCCTCAGCTCTAATGGCTCTGCCAGATGCGTTGCACAGGGGTTGCAACAGGGGTGTGCACACATTTATTAAAAATTATCCAGACATTTGGACAAACGGAACAAACCAGGGATGAAGGTGGGAGAAACAGAACACAAACAACCCAGGGTCCCCACAGGCTGTCCTTCCACAGTGTACGTGCATTTGTCCATCTCTCCACAGAGCCTCTCTTGCCTGCTCTCCCCTCCTGGCCTCCTCACCGTGCTGGCTGCTTTCAGTCCAATTCCAGCTGTCAGGGCTGCATTCCTGACCCATCAGCCCCAGCTGTCGGAGGCTATGTGCTGAATTTGCACTCTGCCTTCTTCTTCATGCACCTGAAGAAAGGCAGTCCTGGGCAGGCCAGAAATACCATTGCACAGCCCCGGGGAGTGGGTGGGAGGCTGGTAAAAGCACCTCTACCAGCAACCATAGTGAGGGAACTTAGAACTAGCAGCAGAATCCACCTGCAAGTGTTCCTGCAGCCTGCAAACAGGACACTAAGAGGGTTAATTTCCTACCAGCTTCTACAGCACAACCTAGCTATCATTCAATAATCTTCTGTTTCTTCATTTAACACCAGCTTGGACCACCAGTTTTCTCTTCCCCACCCCCACACTAAGTTCAATTTCTTCTGAAATACTGCAGGGCTCAGGGGAGGTCCATGTAACCTTACCAGTTCCGGCTAAAGGCATGACAAGCAGCAGTTTCTCTTCCTTCCACCATTCAGTCATCACTCTCACTGTAAAAGCAACACCAACTCAGACTTCTATGAGATTTCACAAAACTTTCAGAAAATCTGAGCTTCAGAGATACAAGTGGGGTGAAGGGACAGGGAAAAAGCGTGTGTAAATTGTCCACCATTGTCAGTGTTGTCATGATGCTATTTTGACTTTGATGTGTGAAATTCTTTTTTGTTGATGTAAGCAAAGTTTGTGAGGAGTGTGTGATGAATGCATGAAATGAATGCAAAAAGAAAAAGTGATATCAAACAGGATACAGGTATTCCTGGTACAAGAGTCAATCCTGATTTGTTCCAGACTAAGCATCTGCACATGGAGTCAATTGGACCGGCTCCACAGGCAGTTAAGCCCCATGGAACACAACAGAGATACCTCTGTGTGGGCAGGCTTCAAAGAAACCCTTCCTTGAGCTCTTGGGACCTGGAATTCTGCAGGATCACTCCTTCACAAGAACCAGATTTTTCCACTTTGCAAATGTGCATTACTTTTTCATAAGGAAAGAGAGCAGACAAGATACTAGATTTTACATGGGGTATGCTTCTGCCCTCCTACATAGGCAATTTGTCCAGTGATTTTTTTTCTTTGTAGTAGAAGATGAAGCCAATTCACCTTCCCCTGCATTAAGAACTATCTACACAAATTTTAGGTACAAATGCAAACTTGCAACACTCCCCTAATCTGTCCCAACAGTGGAGATCAGTAGAAACAACTTCTGACTTTCTGGCAGTCTTACATATTGGTCTCCTCCAAATCCATGCACAGGGGCCTGAATATAGGCAAAGAAAGTGCTTCACTGAGAAGAAATAGAAAGAAAAAAAAAAAAAAAGCCAATATAGCTCCCTTGGGCAGAGTTTCAGTTACTCATATAAGGGTTTGAAATCAAGCAGGAACAAACGGTTCTCTCAGCATAAGGGTCACTGTTCATCATCATTAATCATCACTTCCCAGATAGGAAAGGCTCTTTCCCCTCTGTTTCACCCAGGCTTTAGCACTCACAAGAAGCAAGAGACAAGGAAAAGAGCCAAACAGGAATGTGGGCATAGGCTGGCAAGGCTGCTCCCTCTGTGGCTCTGCTGAAGTCCTTCTTCTTGGTGCCAACCCTGATCTGAGCCTGCTCGTAAATGCAAACAGGTTAAAAGTCCACAGCTTCTCAGGCATACACTCCAAGGAAACCGTGGCAGCACCACATAATTCTTGACTCTCAAGCAGTCAAACACAGGGGCCATAACACAGCACTTCTAATACTGATACCGTCATGGCAAGGAGCTCCCTACTAAATCACCTCCTGCTGAACTCTATAAACAATGCATACATTCAAACTAAACTTGGACACAGGGAAGACAGACTGAAAGAGAGGGAGCAGAAAGCCTTCCCCACAGTCAATCCTGCTGAGGGGAACCACAGAAGGAAAGCCACATCTCAGCATGTCAAGAAAAGCATCATGTTACAATCTCGTTCCCCTTAATTTCTTCTCTGGGGCTTATTTTTGGTATAAACAGATCTGAGAACTGTTTGACAAGGCTTGGGGGGGAACTTAGTGGTTCATCTTGAGTCCAAGAGTAGAGACACACAGAGCTATGCAGAATGAAGAAAAGCCTTTTGATCAGCCTGCCTGAGGCAACACACATAATTCATTTGTGATTTCTTATTCACCCATGACCCCATGCCAAATCAATTAATTTTTATCCTTCACCAGTGATTTACACAGCTATTCTGCCCTAAAAGTCTTCGACTGCCATACCTCATCCCTACCTACCCACCCCACATTGCCACGAAGGCAACTATGCCTTCTAGAGAAGAGCACAGCTGTAGGAAGTCTTAAAGAGACTATAAGTAGTGTCTTAAAGAGACTCTCTGTATGTAAAAGCCCCGCCTTTTCATGCCCAGATTCCTTACACAGAGCAGGTATCTGTCCCTGCCATAGAAGGTCAGAGAGTTCACCTCTCCTGTCACCTGAAGGATCTTGCCTGCAACATCTGAACCACTCCAGGACAAGACACCTTGTCCTCCCATGCATGCATCTGCCTGAGATTTCAGTGATGTTATGGGGGAAAGCACATACTTGCATCCTCAGGGAATGAGAAATGCTTTTGCTGTAAGCTGATTTAAATTACGTTAAAAAATTACATTTCAGCAATTTAAAAGATGCTAAAATGGGAATAAATACAACAGGAAGGACGGAGTAAGCACAAAGCATTTATCACACAGACAACATCCCTATGGAAGGAGGCAGGAGGTAAAGAGATTAGTAGTCCATCTCTCCCTAAACATTTTCTGAACTATTTACTATTTGTTTCACAGTACTTGCAAGAAGTCCCAAAGCCCTCCTGTACTTACAGCAGGCAGCAACATGTACTCTTACACAGCTGGCAATCTACAACCAAGTATAAGAAGACTAGGTGGCAATACCACACAAACACTGAGGTTAAATGTCTTGAACATGCAACAAATTAGCAACAGAACTGGGAATAATCTTACTCCCTCACAAATTTCAGCAGCTATCTACCGCATAGACCACGCTGCACCACTGCTGTACCTCACTCCTGCTTAAGGCCAAGGATAGTATTTATAAAGAATGCTTAGAAATTAATAAAAAGAAAGCATGAGAGATTTCTTTATTTTGCCCAAGCCAACCAGTATATACAGAAGGAAACATTCAAGCTTCCTTCCCACCCCCTGCCAACACTCACTACCTAGCTCTAGGCAATCCCTTCCTGCACCCTTCCCTGTCCTCTGCCCCAAAGAATAAACTTCTTACAGAATAGACTTTATCAGCATCTTGCCCTTCATGCATCCTGGAATTAAGAAGCTCTTCACATCTGTCCATCAGCACGCATATTGAGCACCTAAGAGATTTGTCCTGTCAGCCAGAAAGGAGACCACATCCCACAGGGGAATCAATACATAGGAACATGGGCCGAAGATTGAGAAAGCAAACTGAAGAGAACAGCACAAGCACTGACTGCCATCATCTCCTCAACAACCCTGCAGCCACCTCCCCTCCTGCTCCAGTAAGGTGGGAAGCCCTTCACCTGTAACACGGTGTCCTCATCACCTGCCCCTGCTGCTCAGCCACCAGCACAGACAACTCCAGCAAACCTATATGTGCTCACTCAGGTACACACCACTGAGCCATCTTTCTGCTACAAAGATGCAAAATGGTACTCCAAGAGAAGTCATCAACATCATCCAACAGTCACAGCAGATACAGACTTCAGTTTAGTGTTTTCCAAATAGTTCAAATTTCTTACAAGTTTTATGACATAGACCCAGCATCCCAAAGACCTGAATACTCTTCCTGTAAGTCAGCAGCAAGAAACACCATCGATCCTCTCACTTTTGTGCACACACACACACAGAGGAAACCACCACTAGACAATAAACCACAGAGAGACAAAAGGTTATAAAGATAACTACAAAGCAATCCTAAACAAACTCATTAAGTCATTCATTCAACTCACTTTCATTCTTCACTTACTCTGCCCTTAAATCACTTCTTCCCGTGATTTTTCCCAAGCACCTTTTCAGTTTATTTTCCTGAAGGAAACGAAGTCTGTAAATGAGGGGTACAGTAGTCCAACATAAGATGACATATTTGAGTAGTTGTTAAAGTGACTTAACAGAAAAAAAAAAAATTAGTAGGCTGCCATCTAAGTCCCTTAAGATCCTAAAAGATGGAGTAGCTCTGGAAAAGAAGTCTCTTCTAACTTGCATTTAGGTTCAGGAGCATGGGTAACTGGTAGAATTACCAAATGTGAGAATTGAAGAAGTAAAACCATACTCAGAGGAAACAATTTTTTATCCACAGACTTTAAAACCCCTTGGTTTTGTTACCATGTGGTTTCTGTCATATTTCAAGAAAGCAAACCTTTGCAATAGCCACCATTTCTTTACCACTCATTTAGAAATTCAGAAAGCCCTAGATCCAGGCGCACAACCAACTCTTGTTGCTTCGACACTTCACAAAGCACTGCTGCTTTTACATTTTTAATTCTTAGCAAAAATTGCTGTTGTAGAAAGCAGAATGCAAAAGTAGAGATTACAGAACTCCAGTCTTCAGCAGAGAGGCAACCCTCCCAATTTCCTGGTAAATAGCTTTAGACACATTCACCTACTTAGAAGCATTTAGCAGAATCTGTCTGGATAAAAACAGCTTTGAGTGGCACATGTAGTTCAGAAATACCTGAACTAAGTACATTTCTGCAGTTTAAACAAGGGAGATAATAACCAGGCAAACACTTGAAGAGCAAAGCGACACAAGAGAGAACATCCCTGTTGACTGACATTTGTGCTGAACTACCATGCTAACCCTGGTCAAACTGTATTTTTCTCCAGTAAAAAGAGAGCTGTAAAGCTTCTATGCAGCTTGTGTCCACTCCCTGCTGCGCTGCACTGGCAGAGGGGTAGTGGGCAACTGCTGGATACAAGTTTGACTGTCACCCCTGCACCAGAGCTAGCTCCTGCATGAAGCCAGGCTGCAATTCCCATCAACCACCAGAGAAGAGGTGTTGGATGAAACAGAGCTGATGGCCTGTCAGAGTTGAATGAACGTGGCTGACGATTTGGACTCTTAAACAAAAATGCAGAAAGAAATGACTGTAGAATTGTTTGTGGAGCACTGAAACCCGAAAGCATTCCCACATGTATGCAGTCTTGCCTCTCTTCTTCTAATTGCATCAGTCTGTTTAAGGAAAGACAATAGTTCCACCTGCAAACGTTGCTGCAGGTCAATACCTGCAGTAGAGCACTTAGGAGACAATACTGTGGAAGGATCTGTTTAAAAATTAGCCAAAGACAAAAGAAGTACTTAGAGTTTAAAGATGGAATTAACATCATCCACAAGCAAAGACTAAAACTGGCTGCTCAGTGCTTATCAGTACTTTCTACTATTTCTGTAGAGGTCATTTCCTACATTTCCTTTAGGTGAGATACAAATTTATTAGTGACAGAAAGGACTACAGAAATTGGCACAATCTGCCACAGCAGCCAAGTTGACCAAGCAAACACTTGCACTAAACAATCTTGACAAAGAACCAGAAAGCTACTTATAAATTGCAAGAGTTATGTTCACAAGCACTGCCTGGTACAAGTCCTATGCACACTCCCCATGGTTCAAAAGATGATAGCAGCATCCTGATGCACCTGTGAAACCACAGATGATGCCACTCCTAAATACTGCTCCCTACAATGTGTGACATCATGATGATCAAGGCAGCTCCACAAGTACCCAAACTACCTGTCTAACAGTTTGAGGAGGAAAATGGCTGACAGTTCAAGCAAACTCAGCAACAGTTCTGGAGTCACAAAAAACTAAGATTGTCACACTCTGTGGTGTTGGGCCACCAGGTTGCTGCAAACTGAATCCTATGGGATTTCTGATAGATGTTTCATCACAAGAGAAAAGAGCCAAGCAATCTTCAAGCAGGAAGCCAATGCTCCAGACCCAAGCACTTATGCTCTTCCCTGAAGGCATGCCATATGGCATTTTGTTGTTGCTTTCAGCCACCTTCCACAGCCTTTTCCACTGAAGATAGAGTATCTGGAAAGTCTTCTTGAGTCAGCTGTAAGGAAGGGAAGCCCTGGGTCTACCACTTTCTTCTATTTATACCAACAACATTACTGCAGCAGTTCAAACATATTTTATATATAGCTCTGTGGCTTATTTCCAGGCAGAAGTAACTCAATGCTGGTGTACATATGTTTAGACCACAGCAATTGGAAACAATGTCCCATAAACTCTGTTAACTGCTGCTCCACTGTAACCAGAACAGGCTCTACAACTGCAGAAACACAAGCCATGATAGGAAAAAAAAATTAAAAAGTTATCCACCCAGAAGCTAAATAAGCCAGTTGCCACCTGCACAGCACTGACAGACTTCCACTGTAGCCCCAAAAGATTTATAGCCGTAAGTTAACAGCCAGCTCTTGTCACATCAAGATATAGTGTCTGACTGCCAAGACACCACATGGAGGTGACCAGGGTGTGGGCCAGCATAAGGGCAGACATGCAATACACAGAGCATCTGCCAGTATCCACTCGCATTTTGTAAACTTAAGAGTGGACAAACAGAAGATCGTTAGATGTGCACAGCTCTATTTGCAAATCCTGCACTGAAAATATCAGCAGTGCTACCATATTTTAATGAGTCTGACTTGTATCCAGTACCCATAAGCTCACACACTGAAAAGAAACAAGAATGGCAAGGAGCAGGAGCATTGGCCCAACACCCAAAGAGTATTTACTTCAGCACTAGTTGCAGAGGCCTCAGTGACACTTAGGTGAGGAAGACACTTGCTAGAAACCTCCCAGGTTACTGATACCAGTGCTGAGCCTAGGCTTTGACACAACCTCAGGTGAGCCAAGCCGCAATCAGCAGCCCACATGTAGAAAAGCAAGAGGTGATAATTGCCATGCCTTTCACCACTGTCCCTCTTACAGGCTTCAAACACAGCCCTGTCAGTCTTCCCAATACACATAAAAACAACCCTTCATCACATTTTTCTCTGCAACAGCTAAGAACTGGGAGGGTGGACAGGGGGGACAGATACGTGATTAACATGTTTTTTTAAAAAAGCTTGCCTTTCTTTTGCCTGAACCCAGTGGGACTGAACTTTAAAGAGGAGGAAAGCATAATCAACACTTCAGAAGTATCTAAAAAGGCACGGCACCTTTGGTTATGGGAAGTGGAAAAGTTAATGACCACCATCTCGGGCCTCTGAAGAGACAGGCGTCTCTTCTTCTGGGGTATAAATAACCTAGCTTTATCCTGCATAAACCTGTTTGTAACTTTAGGGATGGAACTGCCCTTCCTGAACATGCCAGGTCAGCATCTTGCTTAGATCAGAGCAGGCTCTGTCACTGTGTCAGAGAGCTTCTAGATGGCGAGAAAAGGGCAAACCACTTTCAGGGGTGATGATAGCGGTACAAAATAAAAATATAATTTCTCTGGTCAACTGTTTATTTGGAGGATATGAAATAGGGAAAGAGAAACAGTCTCTGTTCCAGGTTTCACAGGACTGTTTAGCAACATGTTCGAAAAATTGGACAAAGTGCAGATGAGCTGGTCAAAACAACATGAAGACAACTGCATCATATACATATAAGGCATGCACACAGATACAGTTATGTGCATTAAATGAATCATCACACAGACTCTGATCTTGCAATTGGCTACGGAGATACTTATCTTTACATCCATTGGGTGAAATGAACCACTCACACTTGTACTACCTCACCACACAAAATTCAGCACATGCTGAAGCACCCACAGAAATGCCAGTTTGCATTCAGTTTTCTTTTAAACATTTCAAGGTCATCATGGCTCTAAAAATGCTACAAAGAGTTATGTAAGACTGTGTACATTACAGCTGTAACATAATACCACTGTCACTTTATAAGCAGGGGAAAAGAGCAGTCTGTAAGTTACTGTACTAACAGGCACACTAAGAAAAGTAACATACACTCAACCAGAACAGAGTATGTTCTTCGTATTAAACACACACACACAGAAAAATAGAAACATAATCATACCACCATCCAACCAGGCCTTAGCATTTAAGTACACTCTACAAGGCAAAATCCGGCTTGGCAGCTCTTTACAGTACTTTCCTTTCTGGGGATCTGAGAGAAGCATCCAAATGAAATCACAGTAGAGAGTGGCAGAGCAGGACATGGGATAAAACACAGGCAGCAGACCTGAAAGCAAATTCCTCTTCCAGAGAGATGTCTGCAATGCACAGGCAGCATTCTCTCTGCTGTCCAGAGGCAAGACCCTCTCCCCAGCAAGGGAAACCACCCACTTTGACATTATATGATGGATTTTGTTTCTAAGCCCTTCTTTCTGTCCTAACTGCTTCTGCAGCTACAGAGATCACTAATGATTTATAGTTCTGCCATCTCCTCAGCATGAGAGCTCCTCAACTCAACTAATCCCAAATGCTACACAAATATGTTTCAGGTCCCCAGCTCCCTTCTCCACAACCTAGGGCAAGAATACCAGCTCATCTCTGTCTGGACAGTTATAGTACTCTTTACACAGCCTGCTCCTCTCCTCAGCCAGGGCTGCCGGCTAAGGAGGGCCGGGTTGCTCTTCCCAGTACAACAGGCCCTAAGTGCCAGAAAAAACTAGGAGCAGAAAGAAAGAGATTATTTTGCTTGCCAACAAACCTTTAGGCAGTAGGTGATGAGTGTTCCCAATTGTTTTAAACCTCTGGAAAATACTGACAGCAAAACTAAATGTCTTATTGCAACAAGCACTCTTCTTTTCCCAGGGGAACATCACATGACTGTCCACAGCAAGCAGTATTTCTCGACCCCTGGTAACCTCAGAGATCCCCAGGTGCCCTGTAAAACACTTGTCTTTCACCAAAGAAGCACTTTGGTTTTTCCAAATTAATGAGACAATTCCGTTTCCTTGGCAGAAATGCAAAGCCAGAAGCTGCCCAGTCATCATATCCCCTACCATGGAGGGCAATGTTATTACCCACGGCAGCCTGGTGGTCTTTCCCAGCCTTACTGGTCAGCCTGGAACTTTGGTCACCAGAGTTCCACCATGAAGGTCCAGGCACTGTCTGTAACAACACAGACTCTGAGCATATTAGAGAGGGTTATTATATTACAGACTGGGAGCTTGCTGTCTCCTTTTCCCAAACGTGTGTTTAAACTAAGCTTCACAGGCTTACCAAGGGCCACAGGCCCCAGGCAGTGCAGGGCCCTCCCCAAGCACCAGATACCCACAGAGCCAGAGGCAGGGTCACAGCGCCCCTTCCCAAGCACACCACAGCATGTCCACAGCCACAGGAGGCTGCAGCACCTGGAAGAAGCCAGGGCAGAAGCTGTAAAGTTGCCAGCAAGCAGGCAGGCAGGCCATGCAATTGTGGCCTGGGTGCTGTGCGGCCCACTGGCTCTCACCCTGGCTCCAGCAGGCCCTGTAGAAAGTCATTAATCAGCCCCCTGGCCATTTTATTAACAGCTGTGTTTACAAACTGACACTGCTGGGCAGAGACATTCATTCCAAGGGCAGCTTCAACACACAGCAGAGATAGTTCAGGCACTGCATCTTCTCCCCCAGCACCACACTCATTTTTCCACTGATGGCTCCATCAAAAAAGTATTTTTTGCAGGTCTCAGACATCAAAAAGCTTATTTGCAGCTCTGCTACAGAAAATGGGCCAAGAGCTTCATAAAGCAAGTGTCCATAAGCCACTCACCACAACGGTGATGCAGGAGACCAGTTCTTACAGAAGTTACAGCCAAAGCAGGCAGTGGCAAGGAAGCTGAAGAAAGCTGCCTCTCACCCAGAGCACCTCACCCTCATCCTTCCCCAGCACCAGTTATTCGTGCTGCTGATTGCGTGTTAATAGATCTCAACAGCTTAGCTCGGGAAGCCTGCAGAGACAGGCAGCACAAACCACAGATTATCAGGGAGGAAGATTATCCTCCCAGTGCAGAGGACAGTAGAATCTCAATTCCAGCCTCAAAAGCTGCTCAGGCTTCTAGAAACAGCTATGTTCATTGAGGCCTACCACAGACTCAGAAATATTTGTTCATGCATTTCATTAAGAACACTTTATGTCATCTTGTATCCATTCCATCCATTCCCATAGGACGATTTGGGGCACACACTGGGCAAACACTCTCCAGCCAGCCCTCATAGCTTGGAAAGGTACACAGAACCATATCTAAAGCCTATCTGGCCATGATTCAGTCCAAGAAAACTAGATGAGTTGGGACAAGGGGGGCTTAAGCATAAAAAGCCAATCCCAAATTTGTCAGTTCCAGTTTGCAGTCAGCAATGCTTTTGGACCCAGCTGCTCGAGAAGGATGACACCCCCAAAGTAGGTTTGAAACAACTGTGCTCAGAACCACTATATCTAGTTCAAAACTGGGAGATAAGCCAAACACAAGGAGTTATGCAGCCGTTCTAAAGCCCTGGATGCTGGGACGCTTCGCAGAAAGTGGAAAAGTATCCTGTCTGTTTTAGACTGAGGGAAAAAAGAGGCTCAGAGACAGTCTGAAGAGCAGAGCACAGAACAGAGCACAGAACCCAAAAACTTTAACAGCATTTTAAAATAAAATTACACAGCTCTATTTCTACCTTTAGACAGTTCAGCAGCACAGAAGCTCTGGTTAAGAGCATGAAAAACATCACTCTTAGCCCACACAAAGCTTTTGCAGAGACGACTAGTATTGATGAAACATAACTGGCAGAAAGAAGTCCTTTCACTGGTAAAGCCTGTTTCTCTGAGGGACGGGATCATTCAATAGACTCTTTTGATACTGTGTTACCATTAAGACAGCTTGGTTTTGGATCTCAGCTTGCTAATTCTTTCTAGCACAGGCAAGTGCTTCGCCAAGTACCCTGACACTCATGCCCCCTCAGGATACCTCTGACACCACCCCTATCCCCTCATGGTTCCAGTCACAGCATGGCCATGGCCAAAGCACAGAGCACAGCGAGTTCTGAACAGCAAGACCTGCCACCAAATAAGGAGGTGCCACAAAATAAGGAGGTGCCACAAAATAAGGAGGCAGGTCTTGCAGACACTCCTTTCACCCTCAGTCTTATTCAATGTTTCAGCACCTCCAGCATCTAGATTGCATTAGGGACTGTGCAAGGAACTCAAGCTCCTTTGGTGCAAAGCCTGGCCTGAGCAATGGTGCCTTTTTTTTTTTTTTTGCAAATGAAAGCGTCCCTAGTACAAACAAGAGTTCAAAGACAAGCAGCCCCTTATGTGCTACTCAAAGGTGAGCAGCCAATTTCAAAGCCCTTGGGAGACCTCAAAGGCAACCACTGCTGAGCTCAGGAGAGGTAGCCAACACTTCAATACTGGCACTTCAAACAGCTGCCCTGTGCTGGGCCTGTCAATAGAGAAGGGTTTCTGAAGAGGCAGCACTGTTTTTCACAGTGCCTACTTGGAAGAAAAAACAGGAGCAGAAATCTTTACAACTCTATATCCTTGAATCCATGGGCACTGGCATATAGTTGCTTTCTCCTTTCAGAAACTCCTCCATCTGCCTGCTCTCAAGACATTTGTTAATGTTATGACTCTACTATGATGCAACCTCAGATAATCTACTTTTTTCCCGAGAAAAGAGTCTCTCTGGATCCATGATGGGGGAAATTTCAGACTAACTGTGCAAAGTGTCAGGAAGATGCAAAAAATTAAAGAAGCATCACTGTAAGGAAGGAATGCTATTGTTAAAATTTCATCGGGTAAGAAATCTCATATTAGTTGTTATATCACATTAGCTATCTTGACCAACTGTGAATTTTAATACTGTATTTGGGAGAACAAGCAGGACTGACTTTTATTGCTATTGACTTGGAAACTCTGAATACACCAGCAGTTCATAGTCTTCTACAGTACTATTTTCAACCAGTTTCCTCACAGTAACTAACAACAGTACTGGTCTCCTGGGACACTAGCAAATTTACAAGGCTTACTGGGGTTTCCACAGCTCTAATTCTTATAGTGCTTAATCTGCTTGAGCTTGTTGGAAAGTCATCATCACCAGAGCTACTGAAATCATTAGTGACAATGGGACCAAGTCAGCTTTTACAACAGCACAGTTTGCGGACTTTTAAGCAAATAATCTTAAATGAATACAAGTCCCCCTCATATGGGAGAGGTGAGAAATATCCCTGGTAATCTACAAGAGGTTGGGCTTTGTGACTAAAGCTAGGACTTGGCCTTAGAGGATCAAGATTCAATTTCTAGGTCTGCCTCAGACTTCCTGTGGGAGTTTGGAACCATGTCTGTATAGAAAAAGCATGTTCCATTTCCTCCATCCCTTTAGTTTTCAAGCCTGAAGATCCTCTGGGCTGGGTCTACTTTATCCCATCTGTCCAGTGCTCACCAAAGCAAGGCAGAGAGATGGGATGCTCCTGCAGTCTATGGTCATACAAATACTAGCAACGAGTCACCTTTGCATCGATATTTTTGAACACAGATCACACAGCACAGCTGATTACAACAGCTGCAGGCCTCAGTTGCATTTTCCTTGCACAACACGAACACACTCAGGGCAAGGATAAGCAGCCCTGCGGTGAAGGGAAATAGTAGGAGGGTTTTCTGAATTATAGTAGCCACCCTTTGGTGGGTACAGCCTCAGCAAAGCCTGCTGGGACCAGCCCACATCTGGAGCTGGGAACCAGAGCAGCGAGCGTGCCGCAGCCCTGCTACGCACATACCAGAGCCCTCAGAAACTTCCAGCTATGCGGAGGCAGGTATGTCAGGCACAAACACAAGCCTGAAGTAACTGAAACTGGGCTTGGTGAGAGTTAATTATTCAGTCCTTAGCTGGGATCACTCAGCATTAATGTCAGGGCTAAGCACTGTTTGAGTGCCATGTAAGCACCAAACATCAAAACCTTTGAAAAAGGCCAAAGAGTAGGTAGTATATGTTGTTTGCTTTCACTCACAGAAAATTGTACCAAGGCTAATCACGCAACTTCTCCCCAAGATCTGATCAACAGGAAACAAAATATCTACTTCAATTTTCCAGGCCATCAAAATGCTGACCACCACTTTCTCAGCCAGAAATGGAGGTGGTGCCCTGTAATTACTCTCTACTAGACACAGAGGACAGTAAAATAATATACAAGTCATTTTACAGGTGCTTAGAGATCCTTGATGATGGAAAATCAGATATTGGCCCAGCCTGGTCTGACTCCCAACCAACACTTCAATTGTTCTGCCCTTCTGAAACACATGAGGTGATACACCACAGGAAGGGCCAAGCATGCAGCTAGTGAAACAGATGGTACACTCTGAAGGAGGTCTCTTTCCACTGTGTCTGAGGATGCCTTTCTCCACCAGCCCCCTCAGCACCACAGTGAACAACAGCCCTGACCAGCAAGCAGCAAATGTACCACCTGCAACAATTCTGAGTAGCCCTGACCTCTGCCATCTTACTATCCCAGCCAGGTCTTTGGCAAACACTCCACGCTTCACAGCCCATGGACAAAAGGGGGGATTCTGTGCACAGCTCCCCCAGCACAGCAGGGACAGCAGTGTAAAAACTGCTTATGAGCCTCCCCAGCCAGGTTAGCCAAGAACCATGTGCCCTCTCAGAGGACCCCATTCATCTGAAGGAGGTGAAGAAAAACATTCAAGGCAGGACCACAGCAGCTCTGAAAGGCTATCCAGGTAAGCAGTGTATGACCATCCACAGGAAGCAAGAACCATTAAAACCCGCGAGGCAAATGACCTGGTTTGTGTTATTTATGCTGACTTCACCCCAGCACATCATCACGCTCCCCCTGCCATGGAGATGTCTTCCTGCTGTCTTTCACAATAAAGACAGCACATGACTTAGGGGTGGCTAGAAGGATGGATCTTGCCAGCAATCTTGCCACAAGATTGGCAAGAAGTATTACAGTGTTTTATGGATACAACTACAGGCTACAAGACCAAATACATTGAATTGTTTTATGCTTTTATATCCACTATACTTCAAGAACCAAAGTCAACTGGCACTGCAGTTCACCAGCAGAAAAACTCTGGCTTTGATATGCTCTGTGAATGTAAGTCACATTTAACACTCATGTTTATACGAAGAGAGCTAGCCCTATCACCCTGTATTTTCAGGACAAGGCATATCATTCACAGAGTGAAGAATGGAACAGTAAAATGCAGTGTGTGAAACTACTAACAAACACAGAGTCACCCTGAGCACCACATATCCAAGGATGGAATGGGGGGGACCAGAGCAACTCAAGCAGGGAAGCATTCAACCCCTGAGCTATGACACTCTCAGTTGTTCCACTGACTCTATCTACAGATACAAACACACCACTGAAATGCAGGTCTGGCTATGGAGAACCCAACCAGCCTTTGTCCTGTGCGTTAAGGGACACTGTTATAAGCCTGACCAGAGACAAACATGAAATCCCTTCTATCTCTGAACAGCAGGCCCTAAGCTGTTGAAGCAATTGGGTGTGTTTAGACTGAGCAGTGCAGAGCTGTGAGAGAGATCCCTAGCTACCAACTGGAGTCAAGCAATATTCACGGATGCTGAAGTAGAACAGGCACAGTAGCAGACATCCAGACCAGAGTTAGAGGCATTCCCTCAGCTGTGCCCCTGGCTGCACTGGTCCCAGAGATGGTGGGCTGAGCACTGCTCAGACTGCAGTGGAATGAAAAGGCTGAACGGGCCAATACTGCACTGAATAGCTCCTCAAAAGCGCCATCATTTTGTAGAAGGCCCTTCCAAATCCTGCCAAAAGAAAAGCTTATGGCAGCATCAGACAGGCTTCTCCCTAACTCACTCTCACTTTCAGGCTGCTCAGCCCCTCATCCAGCTCCCTGGGAACACAGCAGGTTCCACTGCTGCAGGAGCAAGTTGTTCCCAAAGACTTACACAGAATCCCACTCTGCAACAAGCCTCAGCTGCACCTGAAGTGATTTAATAAGAGGTGATGATTTTTCATGCATTTATATCAGTGAGCCAAACTTGTGTGGTTTTTGGTTCTGTTCCAGTTCAGGTTCAGCAATTCTCAGCTGATCCAGTTAAGACTAGCAGTGGTCTGACACTGATTCATGTTGGAAGCCATGATATTTTTAAACAAAAAGGACTGTGTGCTGAAGGCAGGAAGCTACAGTCAGGCCAGAAACATTACTCCATTCTCTTGTGTCCAGGATAGCCTGTGGTCCTAGCTGAGCCCTCCAGCTTCTCAGGGGACTAAGAAGCTGGAGAACTTCATTGGGAATGACAAGACACGAGGGGTCTGAAGCTTCCATGGATCTGCTTTCATCTTAAATCTGTGCAAGCTCACTGGCAGGACACAGAAGTACTTGTTTCTACTGGCTGGCAGTAAGAACAGACCATGCCGAACCAGAGGAGGATAGGAAACCCTGTCCCACTGGGAGTAACTTAGTCAGGCCTCATTTTCAGAACCAAATCTCTCAAGAAGGTTTTGCAGAGCCACCCAGTCCAACCCAGCATCGTGGGGCAGGAATAGGCACTCCAGCTGCACATGTTTGCATGCCACTTGGAGAGGGGAGAGACCACAACACAACAGTTCCCTGCTGAAAAACTTCCTCCTCAGGAATTCAGGTTTTAGTCAAAGCACTCTTTTAAATAGACAGCTTGAAGTATTTCTGGCTTAGAAAAAACAGGAGAGATCAAAGAAACTAGCAGCAAATTCCAAATGTGTTTCTTTGATTCACTGGCTTCTTGTTTCAGCGAAAGCCTGTAGCAGGTTTTGTAGCAATTTGTTTCTACATTGATATTCACAATCTGATTTGACTAAGGATACCCGCACACACCATCCCCCCTAAAAGAGGCACAGCTACGTCAATTAAAAAGAGCTTTATATTTACAATTGTAGAGCTCGACAATACAAACAATCCCTGCAGGAACTGTACTTGCTTAGGTGCATTACTTCTGCGAGCAGGATACTACAGCAACCAGGACATTTTAACAATGGGAGATGGGTCAGGCCTGAGCTTCCCCTGTCCTGATAGTGTTGCTCTGCAGGGTGATTCAAAGGCACTTACTGCCCAGTTTTCAACCCCATGTCTCTACTGGAATCACAAGCATGGTGACCAGATGCACGGCTGGATTTCTGGCAGGGCTAGTAATCCTCTAGAAATTGAATGCAGGCCAATCCACTAATCTGAGGAAATTTTAGCTTCCAACCGCCACACCAATACATTACAAATCCCAACAGTCAACAAGCCTTAGACTTAAGTCACAGTACTCTAGGTCTATATTGGTTCAACACAAAAAATAGAGATCTGGAGAGCACAGCAAAAGTGGATTCAAGCCATGAACATCAGAAGATGCACCAAAAAAAAAGAGAAGTCTAAACACAAAACTAGTCAGGCAGCAACAAAAATCAGGACTCTCACAAAACAAAAGCGGTTTTCAAAAAGTAGTAACAAAACCCAAACACTACATCCAATTTGTCAACAAGCTTTACTGAGAGCTCCCATTCCTTCCCCCCCTTTTCCTTTTTTTAAATGTCCATGAATATATACTGGCTCCTTAGTTTTACTTCTGTAAAGATCTCTTGGAGCTCTACAGTAAAACCATGCATTAATTATAGCAAGAAATAAGTCCTAGTGGAAGTCACAAAACAAGTTCTCTCTTGTACAGATCCCAAGTAACACACTGCATGTCCTGCACAGCCATCATGCAAAATATCTCTACTTACCCACACTCCCCCTTCCACAGCAATGCACAAACAGGTCTCTGCAGATCCAGCCTCCCACGGACTGCCCACGGCCAGCCCAGCATTACACGGCTGCTTCACTGAAAGGAGGCAATTTCACAGGCCTTCTCTTCAGCATGACAAACTGCCCAAGGGGTCTGTCCCTAACCACTGAGGTAGCGTGGCAAGCCTCACATGCCCAAAGGGTTCTTTAGGAAAGAGCCAGGACACTTCCCACTGGAGGGGAAAAAGAACAAACCACCACAGTTCATGGAAGTTTAAGCAGTGCCACTGAGGATGTTTGTCCATCTTAAATTGAGCACCTGGTTGCAATAAAAAGTTGAGGGACTCAGAGGGCTGTTGAGGGCTAGGTCTTCACCTACATATGCACATGCAAAGCGCAATATCATCTTCCAGACATTAATTTAGGGCAACAGTCCAGCTCCACCCTATGTAACCAAGCAGAGTCTAGCTGAGATGACCAACTTCACTGGCCCTTCCATGCTTCCACCTGACCAGTTTCACAGAGCTCTTGGAGCAGTTATTTCTCAAAGAGTCCAAGAAACAAAGATGCCCCAAAGACTCCTTCCTGCAGGTCAGAAAAGATCCTTCAGGAGTGATGTGTATGATGGTCAGTGTTAGTTCCAGGGGTTTTTACACACACACCAAATAGCAGACTGAAACTTGTTTCTGCTATTTTAAAAAAACAGAACTGCTTCTCACCTCGGAAAGCAGAGGAGCACACATGTAGCAGAGGGAGTGTCTCCACAGATAGCCAACATCTGTCAGATCTTTGATAAAGGGCCCACTCCCTTTCACCTTGCCCCCTCCAGCTGGCCCATTGATGGCAGACCCTAACTCATTTGAGCTAATTCAGAGCAGATCACTTCAGGAAACCAACACCTGCACCTAACTCCTCATTATGTCAAACTGATTCTAACATCAAACTCCCCATCAGTTCCTTCGCACCTCATTGATTAATGGCTCTTACTAATAAGATAGACAAAATCCAACCCTGAAACCCTAATTTGATGGTGCAGAATGATATCCCTCCCCAGGGGCTCAGACAGCCCTGGCTGCACAGTGGGAGACAGCACAAAGGATAAAATGGAGCTCTCCCAAAAGGCACGTGTAAGGAAAGCAAAATTAAACATGTACCACAGAATACCCAGGGTATGTAGCAGCAGGTCCCAGCCCTGAAAAGAAGCGTGCAGACCAGAGACCCAAAATCAAATGCCCACTATATGTGGGGGTACAAGTGGCTTTTGTCTCTTCCAGTAGAAGTCCCTGCAGAATACAGACCAAAAAACACCAACAAAGCAGGTTTCACTGGCAGTCCACAGGCTGCATGAAATGCACATACGTGCACATGCACACAGTGAGGTAAAGCACAAGCACCAAGGACTTTCCCCTAGACAACTTTGAGGAAGCCATGCAGGTTTTTCTCTTGCTCGGCAAGAGAAGAATACTGTGTTCCTTGGTATTAAAGAGCCATCTAAGGGAAAATCTGACCTGAACCAGAGTCTGAGAACAGGATGTCATGCTGGGAAAAGACCATTTTTAGGTAGTGTCATTTACTTCCCCTGAGGTTTTATATACACCCTTCACTTCAAGAGAGAAATTTTGAAGCATTACTGTTTTGAGACCAATGAATACACTTTTCAGACGTGTATTACAAGCATTTCTTATTTATTAGCAAGTCTTCGCAAAAGGGGAGGGATTAAGTTTTCTATTTATGGAGACAGAGAGCTACACAAAGGCTGAGTGATTTGCCCGGGGTTACAGGTGAATCAGTGTTAGGGACAGAACAAGGTGCCCTGACTCAGAGGCACCTGCTGTCAGCACAAGGCAATGCCACCCAGCTCTTAGGCTCCCTGAAGCTGGGCTTAAGTCATCATCTCATGACACCAGTCAATTCCCAGTCAGTGAGTGTTGGTCAGGAATTCTCCAAAACACCAAGAAGAATGATGGGTTTTAAGAACCAATTATACCCAACAGAAGATAACCCCAAGGAAAAGTGGTCTGAGGCACACAGAGGAAAGCACATCCCAACCTGTGGAACACAGACACTATCTGAAAAGACACCTCCAAGACATGTTCCACATCTTTCATATCATCCTTCCCTTCCCCACATGCTCACAGAACTCTCCTTTGCAGGGTGAGAGCTATTGCTTACACACAACAGGTGTTTCTGTATCCTCAGCTCCCAGTAATGCAGGTTAGCAGCTGGTAACATGGAGGAAGCCCAGCCACTGCATTTCTCCTGTCAGTCATCTGTAACAACTCCACACACCACAGTGTGGGAAATCCCAAAAGCTTTCTGATACAGACTGGGTTCACATCACACAAGCAAAAGAATGCTTCAAAAGAGGGGCACAAGCTTCAGGAAGGATCTGCAGCAGAGCAAAGATCCCAACAGACCAGTCATGGATCAGTTAATTCCTCTGCATCACTCTACAGTTATACCAGGTCTCCCAAAGCAGCATTATCAGTACAGATGGAAACTTAGACAACAAAGTTAAAGCATGCTGGCTGCACCACACAGCACTCACCTTGCTGCCTATATCTTCTCGCTTGTTCCCAGGCTTGCTTCTCCTCAGCTTAATGGAGGGGGAGCGAAGTAGATTTTTGATCCGACTCGTTATCGTAGACCCTTCGACTGACATCATCTCCAGGTGCCACGGAGGTATTCACCCCACACACAGACTGTGCCTGGGGAACGAGCCCAGGTTTGAGGCAGAAACACCGATGTGCTCAGATTTGCTCCCACACATTCACATATCTCTCAGCGATTCTGCTCAGGAACTCCACTCCTGTTACACTGCAAAGCTATTCACAGAGGCTGGCAGACTTTCCTTTTGCAGATTCCAGAGGATCAAATCAGCAGCAATCTAAACTGAAAGATGCACCATGAGTCAATACAAGATTCACGATAAATTGAATTCTAGCCTCATTCTTTGCAAGAAATATAAACGCAAGAGCTTATAGGGATGGAGGCAGCATTACTATTTTCAGAGGTTTCCACACAAATTATCATCCATTTAGTATCAATTAACATATCCACACCAATTCCCAAATCCAAAATTTAGATTATACATTTCGATATCATATTATGACAAAAAATTCCCACCCCTTGCTTTAGTCCCATACACATTCATTCCATCTTATGCTTCACAGCCTGGAAAGCACAATGCTGTTCTTGACTATTAAACACCGAGTTGCACAAAAACCCCGAGAACACACACGAGGGAGTTTTTAACTCTCACAAATCTATCTCTGTTTTAAGTCCACACAGTTACATAGTGTGTGATACCAAATAATAAAGGCATTTGATGTTTCTACGTCCCACCACCCCTATTTATAAACGGAATCAAGGAGGCGGCCAAGGATTACAGACCCCCGGCCACCACCTTCACCTTTCCCGAAGAGCCGGTGGTGGCCGGGGGGAAGAGGGATGCAGTCCGAGCCTGCAGTGAATTATCCTCCCGGCTTCTGTGCAGAATGGGGGCGGGGGTAGGAAAGAGAGAGACAGAGAGAAGGGGAGGCAGAAGAGAGGAGAGGAAGAGAGAAACGTCCAAGCCAGCACAGCCGGCAGCCTCCTCCCTGCGGCGGCAGCACTGCGGGTGAGGGGCCGCGCCTCCTCCCCCCGCCCCAGCCCGCCCCACCGCGTTGAACGTCTCCTACCTGGCGCTCAGGAACGGCGATCCCGGCGCCCACGGTGCCCCGCAGCGCCTGCCCATGCAGCCGGCCTGCCCCGAGGAGGGGCC
>VZSE01007886.1:2180654-2249644 GCA_013398275.1 Promerops cafer
CGGGCCAAACCGCGGCGCCGGGGGCGGCGGAGGGAGACGGGCGGCACTGGCGGAGGGATCGCGGCGCGGCGGCCGTGCCGGGCTGTGTGGGGAGCCCGTGCCGGGCTGTGCCTGGGGAGGCCGCCGGCGCTGGTCGAGCTCCAGCGCGCTCTAATGGGGATCCGAGGGCGTGTCTCCCACGGAAGAGCCAAGTGAGACCCGGGGGAAGGTCAAAGGCACGTTAGAGGCCCGTTCTGCCGTGCCGGACGCCCCTCAGGACCTATGGTTGCGCCCTCCGCCTCCACCGTGCCACCCTGTCCATCTTTTCCCTGGTTGAACCTGTTACTGTAGTGTCTCTGGCAAAATGGAACGTGGGTTGGCTTAACATCCAAACTTAATACAGTAGTTCCCAAAAATAACCAAACTACACTTGCCCTGACACCACCACCAACAGCTAAGCAAATATGGAGCATCCCTTCAACCGTAACACCAGAAATTTGGAAAATTTGCCCATACATAATACAAGAGGTAGGACAACAACAGATGTCATGTAACCCATCTTGGTCTCTCAAACGCATTGAATTGTTGGTGCAAATTAGTGTGTCTGCAATTCAGCCACACTGTTTGCAGACCCTCTGATTGTAGTTGTTCCTTTCGACCAAAAGCATTTACAAATCTTGGGTGCTTCCTACCCCTTCAGAGTGGGTCGGCACACCATGCCTGGGGGTGTTGCTGTCGCTGGGGCTGTCACAGAGTCCTGACTGCCCCACACACCTGCCTGGCCACTCCTGGCTTGTCACCACATCCTGCCTGTGCCACGACAGGAGCCTCCTGGGGAATGACAGGGAAGGGGACCGTGTGACTGTGTCACCCTGCTGCTCTGGGGTGGGAGAGGGGGCAGAGGATGTCACCTTGTGCCCCCATAGTGTAGGACGGCCAACACTTCACATCTGGTGTGTGGATCCTTTACTGGGGCTACGATATTCACCACAGAGGTGGTGTGGGGGCTGCTGGTAAAGCCACAGCCACAAGCAGCTGAGCTGGGTATTCCTGGATGGCCTCGGAGTCCACAGCCGCACAATGGCGTGGTAGGGCCCTACTGCATAGGTTCCCAACTGTGATGAAGTCCTGGAGTTCCTTCTCCTCTCAGCTCTTCAAAATTTTTGTTGGGAGTCTGGCAGCCCACTGGTACATCAAGACACCCATGGAGTCAAAAATTTGGACACTTGTGTGCTGGCTCCTAGCAGGTGAGAGCCTAGAAGCAAATATACATCAGGCCAGCAAGAGGCCCTGGAGCTGTTTAATACCTGTTCCCCAAGGCAGCATTCAGAAGCCACCATGCTAATTCCTTTGCTTCCCAAGTGGGAAGAGACACAGCTGCCCTACCATGCCATGGCAACTACTAACCACATAAGAGGAGGTGGGGAGGCAGATTCCACAAGCCAGCAAGCCTAAAGGCTGTCAGAGGGCATACATTTAGGATGTAGATCTCTCTCTCTCAGCCCAAAGATTTTGTGTGTATCAACACTGGTCACACCACAGCCCTAAAGGGGGGAAGGAAACCAGCCTTTCATAGCTTGGAAAAGTCCTGCTAGCTCCCTCTTCCTTAACATTCCCTGCCATTTATTGTGATTTGTCCTACACCCTTGGAATATCCTTCTGGCTCCCTATTGCCTACTGTGGGTGACCTGCTCCCTTTCCTGTCTTTGGTGACTGCCCTGTCTTCAGTGACTGATTCAAACCTAGAGTATTCATAGCAGTTGGAGATGATCCTTCCAAAAATACAGGCTGTGAAAATTTGCTGAAGTTCAGGCAGAGATTTACAATGACAAATGATCTACATGGGTTATGGTCTTCCCCATGGTAGCCAGCACACTGCCAGCATCACAGCTTGTGTCTGTGTGAACCTGCACCACCGGAATTTCAGGAAAAGTTTGTTTGCATTCCAGGTGGGATTTTGAGCAGGCACAAGGGTTTGCAGAGCTAGGATCTTAAAGTTTGTCTGGTCAGAAACCTGCATAAATTGATGAAAACACCCAGAGGTATAATAGGACATGCTTCTAATCTCTATCAGTAACTTGCAGGAAGTGAATTTAAAATGTCAGTGTCTAACCTTTGATAGCTTTTGTTTTGATACATGTGCCAGAGAGAAATCAATGCTTGTTGCTGTGTCAAAATGTCAAAAGGTTCTGGGAACTATGGCTTTTTGAAACATATCAAATTTTGTGGGATTTACAATAAAATTGCAAGAGTTGGTAACATTGCAATTGTTTTTAAAATATAAGTAATAAGTCCATGGAGCTAGGAGTGTATATATAGAAGAATGGAATCATATGGGTGTCTTAGCTTTCAGCCCCAGACATAGTCTACAACCCAAGAGGTGGCACATAAGAAAAGGATTCTTTTAGAAAATGTGAATATTGTCCATTCCTACCAAACCTCTTGTCCTATTGCTCAATAACAGTGTCTTTATGCTAAGGGTGAGGAGAAACTCATGAAGGAAACCAGGCCTGCTGTTGCAGCAAAAATAAAATCCCTCTTCTAGGAAGATTTACACATATGCTTAGTTTAATCCAGGCTATCAATTCTACTGAGTGGAACTACTCACAGTGGATATGGAGTTTGAAAAGTGCACCAGCGTGTACAGGACTGCACTGGCACTGCACAGGGAAAAAAAATGTATTCAATAGTTCTCAAATTTCTGCTGTTCAACACTAAAACATCAGAGTCATCACATTTGGGAGAAACATGCATACATTTGAGAAAGAACTGAGGGATGTCTTTGAAAACAAGGGACAGCTGAGATGTATGCTTGGGAGACGCCATTTAAAAGCAAGTAGAATTGTTCCTCTTTTGTTGGAAGCTGAGCACAGCATACTGTGATTTGTGATTACAGTTCTTTGTGTCTGTGAAGCGACTGAAGAGACAGGCTAACTCTGAAACATCACTGGACTTCTAAATTCACTGAAAAGGAACTGGGACAGGGTACGGATGTTTCTGATTTTCAGACTAAAGCATACTACCTTTCTAGTTATTTTTGAAGCAGCATGAAATGTCACAGTTTC
Source organism: Promerops cafer (assembly GCA_013398275.1). Taxonomy (NCBI): domain Eukaryota; kingdom Metazoa; phylum Chordata; class Aves; order Passeriformes; family Nectariniidae; genus Promerops; species Promerops cafer. Next base: position 2,183,699 of record VZSE01007886.1, read on the forward strand.
TTCAGTTTGTCCTAAAGAGAAAGATCTTGCCAGTGGTTTTTAAAGAAACTTTTTCTATAGTTTCATTAATAAAAACACTTTCTCTTTTTTTCTTTGATCTCAATAATACAAAAGGGAAACAGACAGGAAACACCAGTTTCCTCTAGGTATTGCAGTACAAGTCTTACCACACACCTGTTTCATTGTTAGAGAGATATGATTTTCCAGTTGCAATATCAAATTTATGAAAGGTTAGTGTAAAACCCTTGCACTGACTCTACAAGCACTGGAGCTTTAGCTGGAGTGAAACCAGAGCAGATGATGCTGTCCTGCGTGGCTTCTGTTCTACGAGCCCTATCCTCAAAGAAATACCAAACCACTTGAAATGGAGAAACTGCTTTTCATCCAGTGGCATGACTAGAAGCAATTGGTAAACCTGCTGCTCCATGCTCCAAGCCTCCTGATGTTGCTCTTGCTCGTGGTGTCCAAAATAAGCTCTCCTATGGCAGCAGTCAAGCTGGTAATCTGCTTGCCAGTCAGTTTGTGGAAGCTCATTAAAGGTGCGCGTGTGGCTTGTGCTGGGGCAAGTGCTTCACTCTGTGCTCACTCAGCACAGAGCTTGCTGCTGTTTCTTTTGTTGTGTCATTATTGCCTTCTCACTATTGCCACAGATTACCTTTATTTCTGAACAAGGCTTGTGTTTTACAGTTCCTGTAGAGCCCATCTCCACAGGGCAGCACCTTGACTGAGATCAGTTAATGATAACCAAAATCAACAGGACTTTCAGCTTCACTCTAGAGTCATGAATTCTTCCTTGACAGAAAGGATAATGTACCATGAATAAATTATGTCATTTATCTTTGACGTTTCCAGCATTTGGTCTTGAATTATGTATTCTTAAAGAAGTCTTTCTGAGGGGTGCCTTAAATAATGAAAGAACAGATGCCTCAACAAATTAAATGCCATATTTTTAAGCACTAGGTAATGAAGTATCTGAAAATGCTTTTCTCTGTTGCAGAAATCCTCTGTGATTTTCTAAGAAATAGCATTTTGCAATAGTTCTGTAATCCTGTAGGCCTCTGAGCAAAAGGAACATTTTGGAAGTGATTTAAAAAAAAAAAAAAAAAAAAAAAGTTATTTTCCTAGTTAAGAATATGGTAATAAAATAAGAGCACATAAAAGAAGACACAAAGCAACAGAGCAGAAGTGCTACATGAGCCCTGTCAGTGTGATATTAAACCTCTCCTTGAACTTGTTCTCCTTACAAAGCTCTTCTCACTACCTGTGGCCAGGCAAGGAGCATGGGGTGAGTCTCCAGACAGCTGTGCTGACGTGCTGAGGGCAGAGGTAGTCCCATGACACTAAGTGCTTTCCAAACTCTATGTGTGTCGGGGCTGCAAGGTGCTCTCTGCCGCTGAAACCCTGATGTGCTGATACCATGTCGCAGCCAAGCCCCTGGTAGCTTGATCAGCTTGGGGCCTTGCCATTTTTAATTTGTTTTCTTAATCAGAGAAACACATCTGAGAGAGGATTTCATTTTTTCAGACACTGATGTGCTGGAGCTGACCTGCTCTCTGGTACTAGAGGGAGCTCCCAACTGGAAGGTGTGGCAGCCAGCATGAGCAATTGAGGCCAGCTCAGTGACCAGGTGAGTTAGTCAGGGATCTGCATCACACTCATGCAGATTCATAGCTCCCACACAGCTTAGAGGATGGGTTGATGACCTTCACATGTGCCTGCAGAAATAGTGGGGACAGACATTTTGCTCCACACCGCCACTGCTATGTTCCCAAGTGAAGAGCAGAGAACACATTTTCCTCAAAGCTTTAAACTCTGTGGAAGAAGAGCATTTGGTCTTCTTCTGTAAGAGCTGCCTACCCTCCAGCCTCCAAAGGACCATAGTGCTGCTTTCCAGTTAGGATAATGGCTGTCATTTCAGCGTCACAGGATGTTGATTCAGCAGGGTCATTATGCCTTTTTCCTCATGTTGACTTCTTGTTAGAGCAGTGAACAGCAGGCACTCAGATGTGGAGAGAGGGTGGAGGAGGAAAGATTAACAGTTTTGGTCTAGTCCAGAATAAAAATAACTATATGAGAAACTAGACAGGTAGAGTGTAAGAGAAGAAAAGCACCTACCAGGCAGTATATAGAGGACATTTAATGTTTAACTTTTCTCCAACCATGAAAATGACTGTGAACTTAATAATAATTTCATTATTAACCTCTTAATTATATATGAATTTGCCCTGGCAAAAGGCACCAAGAATTCTTTTCTGGACACACAGAGGCCTCCAAAGCTCAACGTACAGTGTGTCAGGTGATGCAACCCAAACAGAGTTAATAGCTTTTGTTGACTTGTTTTCTGGCAGTGAGCTTTGTCCCTTCCTCTCTCTCATTTATTGCCACAGCTACAAGGGATAAGCAGAATGAGTTTCCGGAAATTGTTTCCAACCATAGCTTAGGTCTTTTTATCAGGCTCCTGATACCTGACTTGAAATGTTTAGAATCCAGCCAGCAGTTACACAGGATCTTTTCTTCATGTGTTCCCACAGAAGAGTTATGTAGATATCTATGGTTCATAATGCATCCAGGGAGAATATGCTTATATCATAGATCCCAGCTGTGCTTTAAAAAAAGAAAAATATACATGCATGAATGCCATTCAGGTGGTCGCCAGGAAATTGTGCTGATAAACCATGGGGAATACAAACAAAATGTGTACTATAGAAAGTCCAGCTGAAGATAGAAAGTTATTGCTTAGAAAAGGCTTGTATCCACTAAGGACTGATAGTTTCTATAATAAGACAAAATATGTAGAGACATACTTGGAAATCCCAGGCACAGCTACACTCACTTTTTTCTGAATTAGAAGAATGTCCCCTAAACTAAAGGAAAAAATTACAAATCCATTTCAATTTTGACTCTGCTATTATCACAGGTGAACTAGTCTGCTTATGTTTCACTCCTGAATTTCAAGGGATCAGCAAAACCCATGCCCTCAATTAAAGCTATTTTTAACATAATTAGCGAAGTGTGCACAAGTGTCCATTGAGCTGTCAAAGCAAGGCCATGTTGTGACTCACCTGGTGCCCGAGGCACATGTGCATCCGCTGTGCAGTGAGGTGTGCTTCCAAGCCTGCTGTGGCAGATGTGGTTGATAAAAAAAATCTGCCAGCTGACTGAAGCCTGGAGGAATGGCTGCTGGACTTCCCACAGCCACCTTGGGCAGCACATGTGGTGAGTGGTCCTCAGGAGAGCCTCACCAGCACCTGAGTGCTGCAGGGGCAGGCCAGCCTGGCAGGGCACTGCAGGGGCCAGTGGCTCCCTCAGGAGCAACGCCCCCGCTACTTCTGTTCCAGCCTCTCCAATAGCACAGCACTAGTTGTGTGAACAGCTATCCCCACTAGCTGTGGCCTGGCCCACACATTCGTGCATTAGCCAGCTTGTGGAGGGAGATAAATGGTGTTACAACCCTATTTAATTTCCACCAGAAGCACAACCTGTCTTTGCTGTCCATTTTCAGTGGCAGGGGATGAGAATTCTGTGCAGTAGCTGCTGAATGTAAACGTGTTGTTCTTCCTGCTGTCTGCGTGGAGGTTATGAGGGAAGATAAACTGAGGCAAAACTCAGCCTGGACACTGCCTGGGGCTAGTGAACTCGTCACCATCACAGCTTTGGCTGGTCAGACAAGCCATAACATGGTACCCAGGCTAACCCACAGGGGTCCTTTCAAGCTGAGATCTAACAGTCTGGCCCCATTTACACACAGGATCAAGTGGTGTGACAGTCTAAAAAGCCCTCGGTGGGACTGCAGTGTTGCATGAACTCTGTCACTTTTAGAGCATAGTTATCTGGAACCTTAGATGTGGGTAGAGACAAGAGCAGCACCATACAGATAGGAGAAGGCTGTCTCCCATTGACTGGAGGGGTGCCAGGGCTGGCAGGCACACAGAGATTGCATGTTGGATATTCCTACTTGCAAGGGGAGTCCAGAGCTGAAAACCACACGATAGGAAAGCATTTGACTGAGCTGGTACTTAAATAAGGGATGCCAAATCCTTGTTCCCTTTTGTAGGAGTTATTTGTGTTTCATTGTTCTCCCTAATTACTGCTCTCTGGAAATACGTACCACAGGATGAAATTACCATTGAACTCTGTGAGGAGTGATAAAGGCCTCCCTTAGAGCAATCACTTTATAGCTTTCCCAGTTTTGGGCCCATAAACCTTCTGCAGTGAGTGGGGCTGCAGGTATCTACACACTTCATCTTGTTGGCAGTGGGCTTAAGGTGTTTGTGAAAGGTAGTCAAGAAGAGCTACTTTCCACAAATGTCTTAAAAGTACTCGCATGGGCTCACTGAGCAGAGGCTGAAAGCTGCTGCTTGACTGCTCTAAGATCACCCAGAGGCCTGTTCACTGTGGAAAGGTTGGGTTGAGCTATGTTATGTTGGGCCAGGTTTGGTTAGAGAGAGCTCCTTACTGTTACAGACACAGAAAGGGATCACAAGATAGGTTTTCCAGCATGTGTCTAAACAACTGATTGTCCTTCACTTGTCCTCCCTCTGGCAGCGTAAGCAAGAGCATACAAACTAACCATCTTCACTCCCAGAGTCTTCTGCAGTGGAAAGCAGGGAGCTGTTATTTTCCAGTTTCTGCCCTCACAGAAGAGGCCTTGCAGCTTTCTATGGGGCTAAACACCAGACAGGAACAACGCCACTGCATCACTTGGCTGATGTCTCCCTGAATGTTCTTATGTGTTTAGGCCAGCTCTGCACAGGCTGCACAAACGGCACTCAGCACAGAGGCTGGCCCTGGCCCAGGGACCTGAAAGGAGAGATGCTTGCAAACCCCTCTCTGCTGAGCTGGTGTTCCCAATGGCCTGCTCTCTAACCTCCCCCCACTCCCCAAGAGTATGTAGGTCACTGTTCACATTGGTTTCCTCTGAGCCTCGACTGCTCCTGTTTAGCCACTTTGTTTGCAATTAGCCCGTACTTTGGTAATTGACCTAAATAAGCCTGTTTGTTTCATTCTCCTCCATCCCATGCCTTATGTTTCCAGAGAGCTGTAATTAATAAGAACAATGCAGCATGAATATCTTCTGCAAGCCCAAAGCAGGCAGTGCCTGGGCTGGAGTTAGTCCTGCCCTCGGTGCTCAGCAGCAAGCTGACAATGTAAACCAGAACTCAGGCAGCTTTGGGTTTTGCCCTGAGAAAAAGACAGCATGACAGATCTTACAGCTTGACTGTGCTGTATGGCCTCCACTGGTGCCTTTTATTATTACTACTGTTAGCAAAATTAAAGAACTAGAGCAAAACTATAAGTGAGCAACTACGAAAGTCCCTCTGATAGCAAGTGATGTCAAAGCGTTACATTGAAAGCCATGAACCCATCCATTTGTATCAGTTTTCGCAGCTGCTCGCTTTGCCTCCCACAATCACACCTCGCACACTGATGATGTTCTGAATTTCCTCTCATGTCACAACTCTGCCCTCCCCATGAGGTCTGAAGTGTGAATGCTGAAAAATCAAATGCCACAGAGCATGGAAGTTGCCCCACTCAGTCTCTCATGCTTTTGGGCAATACTCAGCTGGACAAGTTTCAGGCACTGCTTTTTCCTCAGTTTTCCCATCTGTTCTCATGAACTTCTGCTTGGAGGTGAACATCTTATGAACATTTCCTTTATTTGCTTTATTACTTTTTGCCTTTCACATCTTTAAAAGACAAAAGTAAACATCAAAACAAAACTTTGCAAGAGAGCTTTTCCCAAAACTTCCTGTTGTGTTCCAGACCCTCCTGCAGAGATGTTCTGCTGCTTCCCACTGGGGTGCCCATCTTTGTGTCCCCCTCCTGCAGGCAGGGCTGTTGGGGTCCATATGTCAGGTTGGCACAGAGGTCAGTACCGAAGCCCACAGGAGTTACAGAGCCTGTCGAGGGCTTAGCACTGTGGTGTCCCTGAACACCAAGCTCCAGCCTCTCACCTCAGAGATGCTGGAGGAAGGCACAGGGAATGAAATGCAAACTACATGTCGTGCCGTTTGGAAACTAAATATCAGAAGTGCTGGCACTGCATCTCTTTGTAGTTTTCCTGACGTGTTGCCTGTATCCAACCTAGCAGTATGCAGTCAATGTCTGTCCCTTTGCTTGTGCTTGGCTCTCTAGGAGGACTCTGAGAGGACTTTAGTAGGTGTCAGAGGCAAAGCACCACTCGGTCCCAGGGTAGACTCTGTCCAGCAAGCCGAGGGACAGCATGGAGATAGGCACAACAAGAGCTGTGGCACTTAGTTGTGGAACTGGGGTTTTCCAAGAAGCCGAAATTTTGTACCCAACTCTAAATTAATTTCCATGGGAACTAAGGCAACCAATTACCATAAACCCTTTTTTAAATCCCCTCCATTTAACCTCTTGCTCCTTGGCACAGACTTTGAGATCCAGGTTTCCCCCTTTCTCTGTAATACACCTTTGCTTGCAAAATTCACCATGCAGAACGAAATCTGAACTTTCCACTCCCCATGGCAACCATAATTCAATTAAACAAGACAAACCTTGGACAGCAGTTGGTGCTTGGACAGGACGTGGTATACTAAATATGATACCAGCAGGAGGAGAGTGAAACACAAAACTCGTGAAACAATCCTGTTAAAAGAGAGCTGGCAAGTGGGTGCCCTTCAGGACAAGGACACACACAAACACACACACGCTCTCTTCTTTCTCTAGTCCAGTACACTTCACATAGATGACAACAAATAGTATGGACTGGGATTAATGGCAACTTTTGCATGCTTGCAAGTCTATCCACATTTAACTTGTATGGATGGATGCATTTGTTCCCATTGCTAATGTGCAAATACAGGTCTGACTAGGGACGCTTTCCTTAAGCAGTGCCAATGTGGGCAGAAAACAAATGTCAAATACAAGAAAATTGCACACAGCCCATTAGTCACCTGGCAGGATGACTGACTGGGAGGCAAATATAAAAGTATAGCCAGATCACACTCTCATGGTGGTAAAAAAAAGGAAAACATGGAAAATACCGAAGTCACAGCAAGCCCAAATATTATTCTCAGAATGACTAGAATTAGGAAGGCTAGAAGGCTGGTAGCAACAGCCTAGAAATGTTGCCCAGGAAGAGGCACCATCTCCATCCCTTGAGGTTTTTAAGTCCTGGATGGAGAAAGACTTGACCAGCCTTGTTTGATCTCATGAGTGCCCCTGCCCTGGACAGGAGGCTGGACTACAGATCTCCAGAGGGCCTTTCCAATGTGAATTTTTCTATGATCCTATGAGTGCCTATGATTTGGCATACAGAGAAGGTAACTACTGACATTGCCATGACAACAAACTGGGTTTCTGCTGGTGTTGCAGCTTCCTGCAAAGAGAAGAGTGCACACTTCCTTGAGAGAAATGCTCACAAACCCCCCAAGATTTATAGCACTAGATTCATTGGAGCTTTGCTTTCAATCTAATGAAAGAATTAATAGGTTATCAGCTTGTTGCACAGTTCATTTCTGCTTCTGTTTCAATTTTCTTTTTTTTTTTTAAGATAGTGAAGAGAAAATTACATGCAGTCTTGCAAGAAGAAGATAATTACATCCTCCCTCTTGGGGAGACAACCAAAATGGCTTCAGCAAATACTGCCAGTGGGAGGCAGCCAGGGCCAGCTGCATGTGGCTCAGCACAGCTAGCCCAGTGCTGTAAACATTTTCCTTCACCATGTGCCCTGTGGTCTTCCTAAATAGAAGCACATGAAGCAAAACGCTTCCAATGTTTTGTTCAAATATTGCAAATGAAATATCAGCTGCAGTAACCAGGAGTTGAAAACTGGGAGTTGGGCACATTCAAGGCAGCGGTGCTGCTGTGGCCGGTCACACACCCCGGGGGTGGTGGCAGGGCTGTGTGACCTGTGGGGGTGCTGGCCTGCCTGAAGTCCCTGTGGGCTCCTGAGGCTGCAGGCAGAGGATGGGGTTGTGGGACTCTGCTGCCACAGCTTCTGCCCTGGCAATGCCCGTGGGGGAGCTTGGAGACACGAGAGCACTGGGGCCTGAGGTGATGCAGCTGCAGCAGCAGCTCTGTGTCCAGCCACACAAGGGCTCTGCTCTCTGCCACGTCCGCCTTGCACGCAGGTGCCGGTAGCACAGAGCACCTTCAGAGGCAGAGGACTGCTTGGTTTCCTGCGTGCTTCCCACTTGCACTGTCTGCCTCTCAGCCAGAGCCAAGGATCCAGCCCCCTGGGACTCACCTTCAGCCAGGAATAACTTCTGACTTGAGGCAATTTTAGTAGGTCACCAACGCTGCTGGCTTTTTTCTTTGGCAGTTACGTTTTTCTTCCTCACCCTATGAAAATCAAGTTTTCTTTCAAACATGAATGTGCCCCTTGTAAGCTGATCTGCAATATAATTATTTTCCCCCTTGCTCAGCAAACTTTGCGAAACTGGACATTTTCCCCATCAAAGCCAGACAATGAGGCCTTGTCTGCACTGCAGCACAGTAGTAACAATTCCCACTGTGGCTGCCATCAGTTCAGCTAGCCTGGTGGGAGCCGTTTATTAAAATTTTTTCCTGAAGACTAAGCCTCCCGGTTCAAGTTGATTGCCCCACATGTCAGAGCCACAAAACATTTGTGGAGTGAGATTTTTTTGCCATGGACATTCAAAAGCTAAGGAAGCAAATTCAAAGCTTTGCAAAAGCAGTCACAAGCTTCAAGTCTGCTTGAGCCATTTTTTAAAACCAAGCAGCCATTGTAATCTAGAAGTGCAGACACTGGTTGGGGAGCAGGAGTTAATCATTGTTCTTGCAAAAGGTTTGCCAGCACCTCCTTTTCCTGTCATGCTTTTACAGCCAGTCACCTTAACAGAAGTTAAAACACAATCACATCAGATCTACACATTAAAAAAGGTATCAAAATAACCAGAGCAGGAAAATCGTACAGCTGTGTTATCCATCTCATATGTGGAAACCTTCACATGTGTTTGAAGTTTGCTGGAGCTTGGCCCATCAGAAGTTATCCAGCCCCATAACCTGTCCCCCCATCAGAGAGGCCACACCACCACCTCCCACACACCCCAAACCCAGCCAGCCCCGGCCAGGCCAGCAGCTGCTCCCACCCTGAGCCCAAGGGGCACATGTGAGGCTCCCACCGGCCCCCATCCGCCCCAGTGTCCTGCTCCCACACAGGGCTGCCCAGGCAGGGGGACCTTGTCCAGGCCTGCTGCCTTTCCAAGGCTGAGCACAGACACACGGCTCCAGCCAGGCCCCAAAGGGACACTAATGGTTGATCAAATCATGTTTTACTTTAGCTACGTAACGTTTTACAGTAACATCCAGGTCCAGCACATCTCCGAAATAAGGCACAGCATTAGCTCACACCTTTTCAAAGCTCAGCCCTGCCCGTGCCTCAGGCTTAGGCAGGGACAGACTTATCAAGTAGCTGTGCCCCCATGGGGCCATGGGGGGCCGTGGGGGCCAAGGGCTCGTGGCTGAGGACAGCCCAGCTTCACCCTGGCCAAGCAACAGCTCCTGAAGGAGGAGGCACCTTTAGCTGCTGTTGACACAAACAGCTCCAGCCTTCACCGGATACCAAAAGAAACCAGACACCTTGTCTCCGTTGAGGTTTTTCCTTCAGGAGGAGGAAAGCAACTCAGCAAGGAATTCCAGGATCCCTTCAAAAATTTTACTGCTGTTTTAGGACACCTTAAGCTGGAACATGTTTTGCGAGTAAAAGAGTACAGCTGGCAAGCCCTCAGCCATACAGAGGGCAGGGTGAGCCAGAGGGAAGCAGAGGAGGGCAGAGGGATTGGTGTGACACTGCTGCTCTGCAGAAGAGAAAACCCAGCACATACTTAGCAGTGGACTTGGTGCCAGAGGGCTTTGAGGTGTCGGTGTGTGTGTGTTATGGCAGGCCAGGGAGCAGTGCGAGAAGCAGCAGGGTCTATGCCCCTTTTCCTTACACAGAGATGGGGCTCAGAGGTCCAGGCCTGGGCAGGCAGAAGGACTGGTGGCAGAAGGGGAGAAAGAGGAGCCCCTGCCCCTCAGGCCAAGAGCAGCTGGTGCAGCTCCTGCAAGGGGGTCTGGCACACAGGGTACTGTGAAGGCAGCAAGGGATGGGTGGTGCTAGAGCTGGCAGCAGCTTCCCCAGTTGCTTCTGCCAAATTACTGAGTCAGCTCCAGTGCAGACCCACCCTTCTCTCACTGCTGCAGGAAATCCGGGCCAGGCACTGAAATGGAGGCTACAGCAGCACGTGCTGCTGCAACAGCCTTCAGTGGACAGTGGTGTGCTGTCCTAAAAACACCTGTAAAGCTCTTACTGTCCTGCTGATGGGCTTCTTGTTAAACAGAACAGTCAAGCTGCTACAAATGAAACAAGTCTTGACCTTTCACTCTGCAGAAGGCCCAGGGGAAGCGCAGTGGTGGGGGGAGGGAGGGGGGCAGGGGTCATCAGTCATCCCATCCCCATGGGCTGAAAGTACACCGTGCTGTTCCATAAACCAGCAAGCTTGTGTCACGCATTCATCCTTCCTTTTCGTTTTTTATTTAGATTGGGTCCAGCACAATTAGGAAAACAAACTCTGGCCTCTTTTTTAAAGATGATTGGTATTAACACTGAGGTTACTTTACATTTTTTGTCTAAAAATAATCACAGATCACTGGATCCCAAAGTCCAGGGGTCCAAAGTCCGTTTTCCAGATCCAGTGGCACCTCAGAGGCATAAAGTTTTATATCCTTGCAGTGCTCAGTAGCCTCAGCTGCAAACTGAGGCTCATGCTCATGTAAGCTCTGCCGACCCAGGCGAGCCGACAGACCTCGCACAGAAGCTTTGTGCCTGTACAGCCCCATGCCCTGGAGAAGCCAGGGAGGAGCTGCACACCCGCAGGTTTTGCTGCTCTGCTGAGGGCAGCCACAGCCCTGCCCCAGCAGGCCTAGGGTTTGGCCAGCTGGACAGACCAAGAAGAGCTGGGCAGGCTGTTTCATACAGCTGCTGTCTAAGGAGTTAACCACTGCTGAAAAGCTGCTAAAAATGGCACTCGGCTTATGTCGGCGTATCTTTTTTTAGCTGCTATTTAATTGCTTGGTTTCAGCCCACGAGGCACAGCATGGGCACTTGCCAGGGGCACCGCTCTGCGCCACACAGGGGAACTACAGGGAGCCCTGTGCTCGGTAGGGACGGGAAAGGAAGTCAAAGGCAGCAGGAAAGCCTGTCTCCTCCTCCTCGGAGCTGGTCCCAGCAGGCTGGCAGAGAGACTGAGCCCTGCTCTTACAGCACAGCAGCCTGCTTGCTCACACCCACGTAGCTGTGACTGCCCCTTGATACACCCCCATCACTTCCACAGCTTACACAGGCAGGGATCCCGGTCCGCCGGCAGCTACTCCCACGCTGAGAGCTGGGACAGCTAGGCAAAATGTTGCCTTTGGGTTCAAGTCCCTCCACTCTGATTTCCAGCATCTACCTTACATTAGAGAGCCAGGGCCAACAGCTGGAACCTCGAGGAACCAGTCCTGTACACTGACAGCCCTACACAACACAGGGAACCCTCACAAGAGCAAGATGAACCAGGTAAGTGACCACCATTGAAGCAAGGACAGGGCTTTGCACTTTGTGTCACAGCAACTCTGCTGGCAGCAAAGACAGGGGACAGTGGGGACATTCCGGAACACACCAGCACGGGTCAGACACCCCAGGCTGCTGGGCTGCATGCATAATTGGATTAGACAGACACAGCCATAGGTCCCGAAGGCCTCCCTGGCATGGGGATGTGCTCCGCTGTGCTGATGGGCGTGCGGAGGTCATGTGGCTGGAAGCCTGGGGCAAAGGGCTTTCCAGCTGCTTGAAACACTGCACGGGAGGTTTGTGCTGCTGCCTGCCAGGCACAGGCGGCTGGTCAGGAGGACACACCGAGGCTTTCCTCTTCATCAGAAAAGACCCAGACAAGTGGAGACTAAATCCCCCTAGGGGTAGAACTCTATTAACAGAATGAAGACAGGAAGAGCTCTCACCTCTCAGACACCTCCAACTCCCCAGAGACACAAGGACAACTGAAGTGCGAGCTGAGGCAACACAAAATCCAAATGAACAAGAACAGCCAAGTACATTGCGGTGTAATGATGCCTTCTTGGTCTGTAGCAGCAGTTAAAAGGGCAAATAGATGAGGCACTGAGCTCAAGTGACAACAAATGGCATTACAATTCCTCCACTACCATGACCCCAAATGACAGCTATTAATTTAGATTCCATTCATTGCCAATTATGGACCAACTGGTCCTGCACATTTTTGGATTGCATTTATGGACTCAAATCTGGCTGTAGCATCAGTCACTGCAAAGGCTCCCTGTAACTCTGTATTGTCAACACAGTTTATTTGTACCACCATCTGCATCTCCAAGAACTCAATGAATATGCTGGAAAACACAGATCCCCAGCACAGATCGTTGGCCTCTTATTGGAAACTTTTTTCCATTGCAAGCCTGACTGGATATACTTCATACTTATATTTCTTTCTATTTCAAGAAGTAACTTTAGCCCTTAAAATAAGGAGAAAAGGAACCCTTCAGCAGGATGAGGCCCTGCTGAAGGGTTTAATGAGAAATTTCAAAAAATATGTTGACTGTGTCAACCATTTTTATTAGTTCTTTCCTGTGAGGTCTGATGGTCCTCTTTAAATAAAAATAAATTCTGTGACATGTCTTCTCCAGTCAATTGCTTACCCTCATGTGCAGTTGTTCTCTTCATTGTATTTTCTTGTATTTTCTTTTCTCAGGTCTGTAAGACTAACTTCTCATTTGTAGAAATATACTACATAACAAAGAAAAAAAAACACGAAAAAAAAGAAAAAAAACAAACAAAACCAACCAACCAACCAACCAACAACAACAACAAAACACCACCAAAAACCCCCAACCAACCACCAAATAAAAAAAAACCCAAACAAAAGAGCCCACACACACTTGGCAAGTGTTATCTTCCATTTACTGCACATGCAAGCCGTAGACAGCTACTTGTTATGGGCATTTTATCTATTTCTTTTTCAAAAGCTTCTCTCCTCTGGCACTTCACTCAAAGGCAGATCTGCAAACCTGTTCCCATTAGGACAGCCCTTGTGTTCAACTTCTCTAAAGGAAAACAGACACAAAGGATAAACCCAGGCTTGGGGTTGGGGTACGGAATCTGGAGAGTGCTTTTCTGTGGGCTTAATCTCTCAGGTTTTTTTTCTTTTTGTGCCATGACCAAATGTTAACCCACTTGGCTTCCTGCTCAGGATACATCTCATAGAAAAGAAAGTCCCTTTGGTGCCTTTTCTGCACTCAGCAAGTCAAAATCCCCTCTTACAAGCGATGACATTTCCTGCATACTGCTAAGACTAAAGGGAGAAATCTCTGAGTTGTCTGATCACTTGAACCAAAACCCAGATGTTTGCGCTGCCAAAACTTCTGCCTCAGAGCATTCATGTACCACTTGGACCACTCAGGTCCAATGCCACATGTCACCAACAGCCCACCATCACGTCACTTTTGCTCCCTTCTCTCTCCCTGTAACAAACTTTCAAAGCCAGTTTCTAGTTGACCTTGATTGGTTTATTTTAGTTTTACACTTTGTCCCTCACATACAGTTAAGAGTTTTGTACTGTTAGATTTCTACAAAAATATCAATTTTTCAAAAGCAAAAAAGAGGGAAAGATATATTTTAATATATAAAAGGAAAAAAGCTAAATCTGACATTTCATTATATTCTTAAAAACATTCCAGTCTATTTACAGATGTGTAAAAAAACAAGGAAAATCTCCAGGTCTCTTGGTCAAGCGAGAGCGTGCGCCTTGCAGGGGTTTCCTTGGTTCTCCTGTTTCCAGAATCTTCTCATTAAGTGTTATACTCTATGATTATTGCCTCAAATGACAGCAAACGTAATTTTTAAAATGTCTGGGATTTTAAGGGAAGAGCAAAGAGTCAGCATTTAAATTCATAGCAAAATAATGTGCTGCAGACACAAGACAGTGAAACGAGCAAAACCCAGGAGTATTTCAAACATGCTTTGTTGGCTGGTAGAACCCAAAGATCTTTCTTGGAACCACACCAAATGCCACCTTTTACAGCCAGACTGGGGGGCTGTTCTTAGTTGAAATTACTAATAACATTTAGGGACCAAAAGGTTTTGCTGTCATCTTGACATCTTTACATTTTTACTGCAGTAAAGTTTTTTTAGTGCCCAGTGCCAAACAGTAAATTCACATCCAGAAATTTTATACTACCAGATAATGAACAGAACATCCTCAGAAGTACAGCATTTCTTTTAGATCATGTGTGATCGATTATCATGTTATAGCCTTCTCTGTCCCACAGAGAGCACACAATTCTGTGTGCTAATTAAAATTGGCTGTTTGGAACCATAAAAAGTGAGGTGCAGAAACAAGGGTTAGTGATTAGGAATTTAAAAGTAATCACAGCACAAGTCTTGTTGCTGTTTCTTGCACAGGAGGAATGAAATCTATTGGCAAAGCAAACGGCCACAAGTTAAAAAAATAAGCAACTTCAGCCTATTGGAAATGCTCAGAACCAGATTCCCAGGTAAATAAATTTAAGCCTGATGTAGTGCTAGTAAAATATTTTAGTTACTCCAGATTTCTACTAGTTTAAAATAAGGTTAAAATCCTTAATAATAAGCAACGTTTGTCTAAGTACTTACTGGGATTGTAAATCCACTTTCCTAAGGCATTAAGTGACAACTGTAAGACCCTGCAGGACTCTCATAATGACCTAAACTCTCTTTTCCAAATCACTAATACTAGACTTGTACGAAATATTAGAATAGTAATTATGCAAAAGGCAACAGAGAGTTGTATGTAACTACTTTAAAACACAGTTTAGAATGGCCAGATGAAAAATCCTTTTAATGTAGTCTCTGCAGTAGCTTTACACACACTGAGCTTGAAGGGCTTCTCTCCTCTGTGGCATAATATAAATAATAAAAAGATGAGGAAACACCCAAGGTACGTATAATCCCTGATGGACCTAACCTAGACATGGATCCAGAAGATGCAGCCTACTGAACAGGGCGTACGGTTGTACAAACACCCTCACTGTGGAAGAACATCACTCACAACACCTGCACAACCTCAGTGCTAGAAGGATGAAATTCCTGGATTACTGCATCACCAAAGATTTGGAGGGCAGGGGGTAATCCCAGCTGCTGTTGCTGGAACAGTTAAGACATGGAATTACATTCCTAAACATAAACCAAAATGCACCATCGAAATTTTGTGTGATTTTCAATTTTCATGGCAACATTTTTTACCTTTTTGGAGCAGTTAAGAAGCCCCCCAAGCGCACCGTAACTTATATTTACAAACTTGATAGGAAAAGATCATTAACAAATCATCTCTCCGAGGCTGAAAACTTCATTTGTCAAGAAAACTATGAAAACAGAAATTGTGTACAAAAATATAAATATCTTTACAGTCTGCAGGCCCCTCACAGTTCAACAGTTGACCAGTGAAGAGCATCTACAGGTTATTGAGTAAGCAGTGGCAGAGAAGAATAAAAAATACATCTTGTGATTCAATACTGCCCTATTTCCCTGGTAATGAGCATTTTTGTTGACTTTTTTGCTATACACAGCTTGTGCAAATGCAGTGAGAAACCTCTGAGTACCTTTCCTGAATTTATAAAGAAATGAAAGGTTTGGAAAGCTATACACATATTTTCATATTTACATTCACATGTACACCTCGCTCACTTATGCCAGGCTACAAGACTCCTGAAAGCATTCTGCGTTTTCACAAAGCAATGTGAAATGGTATTAACATTCCCAGCCACCACATACCTCTTGAAGAATGACAGAAGGAAAGAAAATAGGATCCGGGAAAACACTCGAGCTACTTCAGCAATGTATTTTTAGACGTAGCAATAGGGTGCCCACATTTTCTTTCAACTCTCTGCAATATTTTCTTACAGATGTCCTAAGCATCAAAGGGGGAAGTATTTGTGTGGGGGCAGGAGGTGAGAGTAAGGACAGTATTATTAAAGTTAACATACTGTCCTCTTTCTAATTACATTGGGAAATATATTTTTCTTCTCCAAGCAGTGAGAGTTATAAGTGTTTATTAAAATTTTCTGTGCATAAGCACTTAACAAGTCTCTGCTAGAGAACTATCTAGCACCAAAGAAAAAGCCTTTTCGCTTCAGCCCTCTGAAGTCTCAGATTTCCCTTCTGCTGCTCTAGTTATCAACTTTGAGAATAACTACAACCTGATTTCTGCACATTTATCATATTCTGCAAATATTAAAACAAGCAAATGTGAACAATGCCATTTCTGCATAGATAATTTGCCTGGTACAAAAACAGATAATCTGTATTTTTTTCCCCAACAAGACAGCTGCCTCCCTACTGGGGAGAGAAAAAAAAATCTCTTTCAACAGCCTCAGTTTCTCAGTCCCTTGACAAACTATTTCTGTGAAGAACCCAATTTTGGAAGTATACCATGTGTCCAGCAATGGTAATAGATCATCTTTGTTGTCTTGAGAAGAGGAAGGAGAACACCCAGAATACAACAGTGAGGTAAAAATACATCAACATGCTTAAAGTTTCCTAACACTTATTTGACAATTTGGGGCCTGCCCCTCAGATGAACACAGTGCTGATGCTACACAGAAAACAAGTGTTGCTGACAATGGAGGCTGCTGAACAACGACACTGGCTCACACTACTCCAGATCTCTGTTCCAGTCTGACAAAAAACATCTGCACTTATTTGCCTGCTGAATTTGAAGGCAAGGTCCCAGCAGCGTTCAACTTCGCAACCACAGGTGCTAATGTGGGCATTACTTTGTTATCCTGTCCTTCCTGAAGAGGTGCGGGTAATGAATTTTTTACCCCACTAGGTGCCAGTTTTGCAACTACAGGTGCCAGTAAGGGCATCACTTTATTACTCTGCCCTTCTGAGTCCACTGGCAGACTTGCCACTTTTAAACCAAGTGGCGCCAGCTTGGGCATGGGCCTCCATGACGTGTCAGCATTACTGGCTTCTGGATTTGTCTTCATCTGCAAAACTGGTGGAGTCACGTTAGCGGCATCTGACGAGGTTGTTACTGTTTTGCCATTCCCACCACTGGTTACAGACAGATTGGAAAGTGGATTCTTCATTTCACTACCTATCACTATCTTTAAGACATCTGCCTCAGATGAAGGCTCCCCAGAGTTCTTGTCCCCATCACTAAGGTCATCATCTTCCAGGTGCAGCAGGAGGGGGCTTAGAGAGCCACCACCTTCTGGAACTTCAGAGAGGTCCTTAAAACTGCCTCCCAAATGGCCAAACTGGAAGGAAGACCCATCTGCAGCTGACAGATCACTGGCTGCTCCCCGACGAGTTTCTGCATCTTTATGAGAGAAATCTGAGCTGAGGGCACCAGGCAGCTCTGACATGGCTGAGGCATCATCGTTCAGCTGCTGGTTGAGGAAGGCAATTTCATTGAGCAGTGAAGTGAGGGTTTCATCGGTGTCATCACTCTCCTCAATGCTGCTCAGTATCTCACTTGTATCCAGGTCTGCTTCCTCCATTGCCGATGCTACTTTCCTCAATTCCATTTCTATCCTGGAATCTTTGATCTGCAGCTTGCGGAATGACAATTCTTTGGATTTTAATCTTTCCCCTCCAGAATGACCATCTTTCCTCCTGGTTTGGCTTCCTACAAACTCACCAATGCAGAGCTTTTTGCTGAAGGACTCTGGAGGTTCCTTTGTACATGATACATTCCAGCGTTGCGGAAGGGCATCTTTATTTTCAAAGAAAACTTTCGTTGGACCTGTGGTATTTCTTCCATCTCCACCACTGTCTCCCACACATGGTTTGGCTTTTTCTTCTGAAAGGACGTTGTCACTGTTCTTAGTTTCAAGGGGTGCTACAGCCAAGGATTGCTCAGTACCTGGAGTACCTGCAGCTGCTGTTGCATTAGAATTTTTGTTTCGGTTCAGGTTTAGATTCATGCCTGCTTCAGCAGCCAGTGATGTCACATTAACAATCTTTGGCATCATGAATGAATCTTCGCTTTCTGCAAAACCACACAAAGCAGCATCCATCAGGATATGTGTTAACGGCGAGGTAATTCCTAACTAAGTATAATTTCCTCACTTTTAGGTCTTCCTCAAGTAAACCGCAATTTAAACTGTTTACACAGCTCTGGTCAACTGAAGCTTTAACACACCAATAGCTTAATTTTCAACTTGCAGAACAAGAGCAAGCTCCACTGCAACCACCTGCAATGCTTACAGTTCAGATGGTGATGCACAAGGCAAACAAAATGAGAATTTTCCCTCTTACTGTTTTTTTTGTGCTTTGTTCTTATGATCACATCTTGCAGTACTGTTTTTGTGCACTACAGAGACATTCCAGGGACTAAATTATTACTTACTTTCTGCCTCTTAGCTGTTCCCTGTTAACAGCACTCAGATTTTTCTCAGCCCTAAATCTGAAGTGAACTTTCCTTTTTCATTATGAACAAACGACTACAAGGGAGCAGAAAGCAAGTGGCTTGCTTTTAGCACAACAGATGGCAAGCAGAACCTTGCTGCCACGAACCAGCCCACACCTAGATCCAATGTACAGCAAGAGGTCCTGAAAAACAGCCTTCCCATGGGCAGCAGAGCTGGCAGGGTATGGGAAGCGGCTGTGCCACAGTAAGAGCCTGGATGTTACAGGCAAAGATTTTCAGCAGCCCCACAACCACTCTGAACTGAAGTTTCCCCAGGAGGATACATTATACCACAGACATACCCCAGTATCCACTTATCCTGACTTTCCTGAGGGCAAGCAGGCTCAGTGAGATGAAGGAAAGTTAAAAAGCTCTAATCCATAATCTCCTAGAGGCCCCTCTAAACTGTTCAAAACATTTAATAGTGATTTTCTTTGAACACCCAGACAATAACACCTATCATTACTCCCTAGTGAGAAAACAATTTACCTTCAGTTTTGCAAGGACAATGCTCCCTGCATGCAAGCACAAAGATCCCTGAAAAACAAAGGGCTTACCTGAATGGGGTGCTGTAGCTGATGCCACTGTTGAGGGCACTGGATTTCCAGCAACAGTAGACAGAGTAATAGGAATGGTAGAGTTAGTAAGAATTCCTTTTACTTGGACAGGAACTGCTGATCCTGGCAGTTGAATCATCACAGAAGTAACACCTTATCCAAGAAAAGCAAAACAGGGGATGAAGTGGAAACAAAAGCCTTTCAGATACTCAGATACAGTACTTTCAGATACTTCAGATACTCCTGGAAAACAGGAGGTGTGCACTTCAAGGCAAGACTTCACATTATAATAATATCTTAAAGTAGTAAGAACAGAAATGCAGACAGGTTATGTGATTAGGAATACTTCCCTATGTTTCCTAATTTCTGAATAGCAAAATTTTAACACATTTTACTTAACCTGTTGATAAACTGACAGTTTGAGCTGATGACATCTAATCTCTCTTATCAGAGTCAAGTTCTACCTCAGTCAAGTTGTAAAAAAATCCGAAATATTAAAGCAATATTTAGTAACTTCATAAACTGCTCTGCATGTCTATGAACAGCATTATACTGATTAACATCATCCCACGTGATCCTACCTGGCTGTGTTGTCATGGTAGTACCAGCCCCTCGAGGCTTTAATTCAGCCTGCAACAGCGTGGAAGGAACAGCTGCCACCTGCCCTGGGACCAGGGGGCTCTTCAGCGTAAGCACCTGCCCCTGTGGAGTCATCACTACGCTTGCAGCCGTGAGTGTGAGAGAGGCTGAGGAGTCCTCTGCAAGAAAAGAAGTATGTAAAACACTCAGTTATTCTGGCACAGCACCCTGCAAGCCAGCATTTGGTACAGCTCTGGAAGGAGTCACTCTTTTGTTCCTTCCTACATTTATGATGTGAAGGTCTCCACAAATGTTGAACACTTCTCTACAAGTTCTCAGCTACAAAAAAAACTCTCCAATGTCTGACAACTCTGCCACTTAATTTAAGAGCAAACTACTACCATGTTGAGAGCTAGCACTTTGAGGAGGGAGGTTTTAAAGAGTCTGTTCTAACTACCCCACCATTCTGGGGGTTGAACTTCAGGTTTTGAGTCAGCAGAAGAAGAACCACCTTCAACTCTTAGAAATTACAGCTGGATTGCAGTGAAACTCCCTGAGATCAAAGGACAACTCACTAAGAATTTACTTCCCATCATTCTGAAACTCTGAAGTCACATTCACCTGAAGACCTCAGTCATACTGGTCTAATCCTAACTGAAAGCAAGTGGTTTGCACACCTATCATATGGACATTTCCCAGTCCTATGCACAATTCTGTTTCAGCAGTGAGGCTGCCTGCACAAGCCAGCTGGCATTTTGCCCTCCCACAGGGTGCAGCTTCAATGGCTCTCTCCCACTGATGCAGGACATGCACCACTGGTCGCCCACCTGAGGCCCGGACTCCTCTCCTGGCAAGGATCAATGGCTTGCCCCTTCTGTTTGTCATCGCTATCGGGGCTGCCTCTCTGGGGGCAGCAGAGGATCCTTCTTGCTGGGTGCCAGCAGCGGAGGGTGCAGCTGATTTCTGTGGCTCAGGATCTTTCTTCTTTTTTTGTGCTTCTATTGCTTTTTGTTTAGCATAAATATATTCCAGCTTCTTCAGGACAACCTCTTCGGTCTTTCCTACAGAAAAATTATCAGAGAGTCAAGCCTACCTTCAAAACTCTCTTTCCAAAACTAAAATGCTGAAGGTAAAACTAATAATGTGTTAAGTTGACATTATTCAATTACTATAAAAGAGATAACCACCATCCCCACCAAGTAAATAGTATACTTAATATCAGAGGGAAGCAATTACCTATTTATTCCATTTTTTTTTTTTTTTCCCTTCAGACACATCCACACATTTTAGAATTTATCCACCACTTTGATAAGCAGAAATCAGCCTGGACAACCACAGGCTCTTGCTGAACAAGTACTAGTTGAAAACACCCACAGCTATAAAAAAATCTTCCCATGTCTCCTAATGATAAACATACAACTGCTGGACAAAATACCTTTACCTGGAATGAAATTTCTTGGACTAATGGACCCTGTTATTCAAATGACATTTGAATGTAAACTCACATAGTTTACCATTGCCATGAAAATTCTAACCTTGGATAAACACACAGATTTTATAAATAATTTGTTTTCTGCATATACACACAGTTTAATATGATCCAAATTCAAGTAACTATACCAGCTTGTTTTCTGCTTAGCGTTTATGTGCTAACATCATGGTATATCTTTAATTAAGTCTATATTTAACTAACTGTCCTGAGAGGACTTTTTCCTCATAAAATCTGAGGTCTCACTAGGAATGCAAAAGATCAGATAACTAATTTGTGAAGTTATTTGCTTTTGTTCTCTGCTCAAATGGCCTCTCATACATTGCTAGATTACTAGACTTCACTACAACACTTTTTAATTTTTACAAATCCAATACCTTATATATGCATGAATGGATTCACGTAAATACGAAAGATTTAACTATCTTTCATTTCTACTTTACAGGTACTCCACTGTTTATATTCCCAGACTGCAAGATTAGAAGAGTATTTTGTTTGTTCACACATTTTGACACTGTGCACAGAGCTGACACTTTCTAGCCCCCAGGACCACTGGGTTTTGGGAAGGCAGCACGAGGAGTCATTTGCAAAGCTGTGCAAGGAGTCGGAGGTTTCAGTACTGACCAAAGACAGCTGTGTGCAACTGTGAAGGGCTGAGCAGGAAAGGCATTTCAGGAAGTGACCAGGGACAGAATGAAATGACACCATCTCACCCCACCCTTCCAAAGGAGCCCAAGCCTGTGGCTCCCAGAACAGAGAGCATTCTACATTTCCTTTAGGCATGAAGGAAAACAAAAGCCATTTTTATCAGCATGATGAGCCTATCACTGAGTCAGAGCTTAGCACGACTTTGCTTGGTATCATGAGTCTTAATTTTACGTGAACCAATGACACACCTGGATCCACCGATTACTCCACACATTCTCACTCCTAAAACCCTTTTCTTTCATTATTACAGCTAGTTTGCATCCAAAACCAGTCTCACCTGAAAGCGTGGATACTTTTCGGATCAGACCATCTCGTTTGCGTGTCAGTAACGTCTTCTGTCCAATATACTTATCTGCCTGATCTGTCAGTCCTTGGATTTCTTCAAAGGCCTAAAATAGTATCAGGGAACTGATTTATAAACCAGCGACACACAGAATAATAACTTTCCTTCCAAGAAACCTTTAAAAAATTTATTTTCAAATTTCTGTAACCCTGAGAAAATAGGATTGAGAGAAAGCACGTGAAGTACCATGAATGCCAGCCTCCCCTAAATGCTGGTTGAAGTGTGACGAAGATCTTGTTTGCCCTCCCTCCAAAGGTCAGCAATTTTGAAGAAAAACCCCAAACTTTTATCTCCCAGTTTCTAGGTACAGCTGATAAGCATAATTATGTATCTACTGCTCATGTTTAGTTTCCTGTCATTTACATATTTACAATTAAGCTTTTAGTGTCTGTATAATGCCTAATGAAATGCTATCTTCTCAAGCATTAAAAAAGTAAGCCTTCAATGGATTTTAAAATCTCCTTATGTACACAGTAAACCACTAAACAATTAAGACATAACGTTCCATGATTCACAAAGAATACAAGGGGAAGGCCAATCCAAAAATATATGTTCATATCATGAGGACTTAAGCTTTTTGGAATACAAATGCTTTCAGGTATTGTTTTGTTCTAGAGCGTCTTACAGAGATGACAGAAGTCCCCTCTACACTGGGATTCACTTGAAAAGTTCATACTAGTGTAATTACTCTGTCCAGATCAAATGATTCTCTGTCTCACTTAAGCTCCAAAATACCTACCTGCTTGAGAATGTAGCATTTGGAGACCTTGGGAAGGTTCAGCAGCCCCAAAACTTTCTTCAACTTGTCAAAGAGACCTCTCATTTCATTACGTCGCCGACGTTCGTTTGCTGTGTGTGTCTGGCGGTAATGAGCAAAGGCTTCTGCGTGGGACTTCAGCTTTCTTTTCCAAGCTTTCTGATGCTTCTGCTGGAGGAGTAACCAGATTGACCAGTTTAAGTAAAGAAGGCAACGTAACAGCAGACAATGTTCAAATGCGTGTGAGATTTAGAGACTTTCTACAGACACCTGAAGATTCCACATCACGCTATCCTGCTACTATGTCTTCCTGAAAGTTCAGAATCAGAAGCACGCACAGTAAGAAATGAAATGCTGACCAAAGAAGTGACCAACATAACCACATCAACCCTAATGGAAAAGAGCCTGAGTCCCTTCAGTTCATAAGCTTTTATTTTTTGCAACAGAAGGCTACTTAGATAAAATCACAGCATTACAGCAAAATCGTGTATGTTTGAGCCAAGTATTTTTTGTTTGCTTGTCAAGAAAGTCTACTAATGAATGAAATAATTACATCAAATACAGGAGACTTTAATCTTTCCCTGGAGTTTGATTTCCATTTTCTTTCACAGGTTCATTATGGGTTGGTGCCAAAGAGACACTGTAAGTCAGAATGTGAAAGATGGCATTGACATTTATCACCCCAGACATCCACCAACAAACAGAATGCAGCCAAGAGCCTCTGGTTTTGAATTTGCTTAAGTTTCTAAAAAGACTGCCAGGCAAAATTACCGATGTCCACAGATTTAAAAGTTTCTTATGTCATCATTACTCTTCCATGTTTTGTACAACTATGTTATTTATTTAATGGGGAAGTAATTAACACAGTTTTTTAGATAATTTTAGGTCTGCTTCAAACCCCAGAGCATCACTGGAAAGACTCCTCGGATTTAGTGATACTATTTCTGAGCCTCTTGGCCAAAAAGGAACCTGAAGACTTGTCTCCTGAAATCTGGCTCTTGAGAACCATTTTGCTTTCACAGGCAGACTTGAAGCACAGTACAGCTGCAACTGCTCCTGTGCTGGCCGTGGGTTCCAGTCAAGGGAGGGCCTTACAAGGTAAATTCAAGGGTAGAGAAGAGGGCACATGGAAAAGGTGAGGCAGACAGAGCATCCTGGACCCCATCCCTGTGTCAGGCAAAGGCATACATCCATTCTGCTCTAATAGCTAAGACATACACCAGGCTCCCACCACACTCAAAGCCCCACCCCACCACAGCAGGAAGCTCTAGAGCTGACGTCAAGTATATCACACAGTTATGGACAGAGAAACTGGTTTCAGAGCCACCCGAAAATACAGCACAAGATTCTGAAGGACTGCAGTGAGTTTTGGTTTGAAAGGATTCTGCGGATCTTTAACTCGTCTAAACACATATTTAAGCTTCTGTTTTCAGAAATCCTTCATCCAGTGCTGTGCCTATATAATTCTACACACTGTCTTCTTCAACACATGAAAATTTTGTTATTATTTTAAGTGTGTTATAAAAATTATTCATGCCAAGAATACAAAACCTAAGCAAATGCAGTCATAAATAAAAGACAGGTCTTCCTCCCATAGCTAAAGCTCAATCTGAAACTCGCTGATGCCAGCACCAGCCTTTTTGCCTTAAGGAGATTTGGACTGAGCAAATCCCCCCCAGCATATTTGGTTTCTCGCATTTAATCACAAGTATCTGCAAGGCAGATAAATCACATTAAGAGCTGCATGTGAGATGAAAGTTTATCTTTAAAATGGAGGTGTGATACTAAAAGGAAAGAGGAGAGCGAACATATACCTTTGAATCTTTTTCTGATAATGTTTCGTCCGAAGAATTAGGAGGATGGTATCTGGAAGAAAGGTAAAAAGTTTTTCCCAATGCTACTCATCTCATATACTCTATCCTCATTAACTACATTGTAACAGTCTAGAATTGCTCATTTTTATGCCTTGAAATTAACTTTTCCTGCATAAAAGCAGGATACTGCTGAGTTTTGTCAAGAAAGTGAACTCTTATCTCCAACGCCATCATCCTGGAAATAACTGAGCTGTTCTGAAAGCTGTGAAATTATCTCAGAGTGCAAAAGACAAACTATTTCACTATATGCCTAAAAGAATAAATTCAGCTTGTGACTGTTAGCTGCATAAGGTATCTTTTTAAATTATGTTTTGGTTCTGTTTTTAATAAACACAGATTTAATATAGATGGCAGAGCAATCCCTCCCCCACCAAGAACCACCAATCAAAATCCTCACAGTTATTACTATCCTAATATATAATAACAGCAGCTTCCTCATATCTCAGGAGCTGCAACAAAAAAAAAACACACATTCGAAAATTATTTTTTACAAAACATGACATCTGTTTTTCTCTCTCACTTGAAGATCTTTAAAATTTAAAGCAAAGTCACCACCTAAGGATAAAAGTTGAGCTGTTACCCTTAAAGGGGAGGAAAAAAGAGGTAACTATCTGGTAGATACATAATAGCACCAAAGTTTTCTCAGAGTTTCTAAAAAAAAAATCTTCAAACAAAAAGAACGATAGATGCAACGTTCCCCATTCTTTTTTTTGATGCAACTGAGAAATAGCCATGACTGTCATTACATTCCTCAAGTAAGCCATGCTTTTCTTTTGCCTTTGTCATTATAAATGGCAAGGGCAGCAACAGTAACAAAAACAAACCAACCAAAAAAATTAAACCAAGCTATCCACCCATGGCAGACTATATGTCAGTAAGAAAATACTTTCTTTGCTGGGGCAATGGTCCCAAAGACATATCTTTCATTTACAGGGTCAGGGATTAACCTAATGACTGTTTCTGCCCGAAAGTCCACCAAGAAGAATAAACAAAGCTTGCAAAATCACATTTAAAACAAAGACAAACCTGCTAATTTTCAGTTTGCAGGAAGGGAGGCTATTCACTCATTAATTTTACATTACAAGATACATCCCCATAAACAAATTAATTAGAGGGGAAAAAGGGCTAAGACACCTTGAAACTACTCTTAGTGCTGCCAGCACCATCCTCACAGACACTGGGAAGCACCAGTGCTGAGGAAGGCATGACAGAAGCCTTGCTTTATCTTGTCATCACATTACACCTGTTGTTTAACGGGATCACTCGACGCCAGCCCAGCAGTAGGATACACAACTGCGTGCAGTGCTCTCCAGGGGTGCTTACTTCTGGTCGGAGGGTTCGATATGAGCAGCTGTGGCCTTCAGACGGGCAATGTTAATCTTCTCTGAAAGCTCCTCCACGGTCTCAATGTCCACCTGCTCGTCATCCTCTCTGTATTCACACGCATCCTGGAACAGGTTTTGTTTTGTTTTTTTAAAATAAGTATCTACTCAGCAACAGCGCTCAGGCCAAAACAGTTTCACTTCAGTCTCAAATGAGATTACATTATAACATTAAGAACCATCAAGGAATCAACATCTTCAGCTACACTGGCCAACAAACAGTTCTAAGCAGGGGGTTACTTCAACTGTCACCTCCAGGAATTCTTCCCACTAGCAACTCTGTAAAATGCATTTTGGTAAGGGCAGAACCCATCTCTGTCGCTTATGTTCTTATTATGGGTGAGAGAACAGCTTTCACAGGGCAGTTTTCCTGCCTCTATTTTCAAGTAAGATTAAACTGCCTTTACAACCTAATACCATAGACTTTTGCTAATTAACTTTAACAGAATTTGAAACAGTTATCACCTTAGTCGTGGTCTTGATGCCTTCAGAAGGCTGACCTAGAACAGAAGCTAGACGGAGTTAAAGAATAAAGTAGGTATTTATTAAAAGGCCTCAATGGATACACCTTGGGCAGTACAAGAGCTCAGCCAGGGCTACACCCAAGATGAACCCAAAATGGTCACAAAACGGATGATGGGTCACGAGGTCTCACACTTTCATAAGTTCTGGTCCATTAGCATATTGGAGTTAATTGTCCAATTCTAGCTTTAGATTATGAAGTCCCATCCTTCTTGTTTTTCTCTCCTCATTCCGCCATTGTTTATGCTCTTGGGCCTGAGATTTGGATCATTTGTCCTTGGTCCCCAGCTAGAGAAGCAATTGTTTTGTCTATCCACTTTATGAAGAGAACTTATTGTCCCCTAATATGAAGCTCAGAACTACACACTAAAGCAGAACAGAATCTGAAAAATATAAAAGCTAAAACCTGAGGCATCAGTCTCTCATACCTAAGACAGCAAAAGTCAGAATATCATACAGTCAGGCTTCTTTGGATCATACAGTAAACTGCTTACAAGATGAAGAGTAAGATTTTGGCTCTTTCCAAAATGCTGCCCAGTCATTTTACATATTTATTATATTCTGAAGAGTACATTTTCTCCATGCTTGCCTGACCAAGAAAACTTGCTTCTTTGTGAAGAGAGAAATAAGGAACAACAGCAATTTGGTAGCAATGACAAGAGTTAAATATCAATCTTGTGGCCATCCGTAAGTCCAGGTGATACCCCTCTCCCAAGAAAACATGCCTATTCAACCAACTGTTTTGTATTACAGTTTTTAGTCAAGTTTTTTACATTACAATCTTTAGTCTGATTACAGAATTAATTACTCTTTCTCCTTAAGCAAGAAAACCTAATTACACTTCCATTGTCTACTCTATTTCAACCAGTTCCCTGAACTACCCTAATGAAACAAAAACTATTCAAAGATTTTAATTAAATCACAGAACTACTGAACAGATACTGCCATTATGTTGAAAATACTACATGTACAAGAGGTAGTGGCAACATTGATCTGTTTCTTTATACAAAGAGCACTTCACATTCTTGCCTGCTCTCCTGGGTCATTCATAAATCCACCTTGATACTGAAAGCCTGATGATACTTTCTCCAAGCGTTTCCATTTCTGTGATACTTACTTGCAAGAGATGCATACTAGTTTTATTCAGTGGGCAGGACTAC
The DNA here is from genome assembly GCA_013398275.1 of Promerops cafer. Classification (NCBI taxonomy): domain Eukaryota; kingdom Metazoa; phylum Chordata; class Aves; order Passeriformes; family Nectariniidae; genus Promerops; species Promerops cafer. The sequence goes on from VZSE01007886.1 coordinate 2,211,495, forward strand.
CCTGTCTTAACTACATTTGGACATCACTACATTGCAGGAAACATGGTCAGGCAGGGTAGTTCAAAAAAGATGCTGCAATCCAGAGAGTAAGAGGAAAACCACTCCGGGAAATTAGCTTACCACAGAAACACTGTTCTCATGAAGTTTTCCAGTGCTGGTAAGTTATACTGGGCTAATCAAAGGGTTGATAGCAATTATCCAGGCTAGAGCTGCTCTAGAATTGAAACATTCTGCATGCTATCATACTAGAAAAATGGTATTCAAAACCCAGTATGTGGCATCTTTTTCATGAAAGATGGACAAAAAAAAAACAGAAGTAAAAAACTCCACTGCCCACCAAGAACTTAACATCTTTAAGTTTATACATTCTGAATGTGGACATATGAAAAACAGAAGTAATTCATTTTTTCATTCTTACACCTAGCAACAAACGTAAAAATGCTTCTGGTTGGTAAATCTTTCCTCTCTACCCCTGAATTCCTAGCAACAGGAAAAATATCACAATCATGAAGATCACCAGAAGTAAGTAGTTATGACATTAAGAACAGCTATTCCTACAGAAGTACTTTCAACCTGCCATAGGCTGAACCTTATCCAGAGCCCAGCACGATTCTTGAAGATGCTTGTGGAAGCCCTACCTTTCTAGCATCAGTCAATCCATACTACTTGCAGTCTTTCCAAACAACTTCCTGCAGCTACATAAATTCTAAATGCCTTTGAAAAAGGGTAAAATACCTTATGGAATAAAGACACCACAGGAGCAATACCACTCTACAAAGGAGTTCTGAAGTTGTTATGGAAATGACAGCACTTTTACCTCTCTTCATTTCAATGCCTGTTTCTAAGCTCTCTCCTCTGATTTCTTTCTGTTCCTGGCAGCCTAAACCCCTACTGCTGATACCTAAAGAGTAAATTGCCTGATGGTAGAGGATCCTCAGTGCCAGTGCTGAAGGAGGCGGTTAGATGAGAGGGGATGTCATTCATATTACCCAAGTAAATGTGTAATTTCTAGAGCTGCCTTCTATGCTACAGTGTCTACAGGTTTCACACATGGTCTGAACTAAAAGCTGACAACATGCAAGAGATTGTTAGAATTTATACTGTCCATAAAATGTATCACTTGCACTTTTTATTAAACTTACCATTTTATAATAATTGATAACAGTCCTTATAATTTCAAGGTTTGGCTCAGAAAAAGAATGACTGAAAAACACTATTAAACAACACTTACAATGCAGTATCTTGCCAGACATAGAAGCTGTGTTTAGAGTAGCAAGCTGAACTGTGGGACTCTTATCTGTAGCATTACAACACCAGAACAACCCCTGGCATGGTCTTGGCTTACACCAACAAGGACTCATGAACAGTTAGGAGCCACAGCCTGTGACTTAGCCCAGGCCAAGCAGTCCTTCTCAGCAGGAACTCTGTGCGCAATTATCATGCCTTGGAGATCAGGAGTTTAACATCACCTCCCAAACCATTGCACTTGAATTTGTTCAGACAGCAGGTCCTGATACTCATTAGTCTGCTTCTACAGATATTCCCAGAAGGTTTCATTCATATCACCAAACCCACAATGATTAACCATCCTAAGCCTCTCTTGATGCAGCTCAGGGTCAGAAATGCAAAAGGACAAAGATACCATCTAGGGAACCTTCTTTCTGTTAAGCAGAGACTAGAACAGTCTCTATGTCAAGGACACAAAGTCAGCACAAGGTAAGAATATAATCTGAAGGGCATGGATGTGCAAAACTAAGAACAAATAACCAGTGTGGAAAAATGTGCTAAAAAATAAACAGTAATAGCTACTACAGGTAGGCAGCAATCTTCCTGACTCTCACTGGAGTTCTCTAAGGTTTTAAATGGCCATTTGCTGAGCAACCAAAACCAATCTACATTCTGAACTAGTAGAAAAAGAGCTGTCTTAAGTATTTCCACTAAACAAAACTATTAGTGGACATGCATGTACTCTTTGCTTCTTTGTTTCCACTAGTTTAATGAAGCAGATAAACATCCTCTGCTAGCCTGTTTACGTGGTCTGACTTCATCCAGTCTGACCAACAATACCACTGCAGCGTGTCTTGTAAGCACTATGATGAGAGAAGAGTACATCCCAGTGAAAAATAACACATTTAAATCCAAAACTGATTTCTCCATTAGGCATTGAAGTTGCTAACTCAACTTGCCAGCAACAGAGATTAACAAATCCAAATTCCAGACAGGTTTTTATAGTCTTCTGAGATCTCATTCCTCAGATTTACTGCTCTAGAAGCAAAGCTAGCTTATCGTATTCGTGTGAGCTTGCAGTGAAGACATACCCTTAGATGGCTTTCCAAACCGTATTAGTCAAAACCTGTGCAATATATTTCTTCCAAAACAAACATTTCTCATAATCTCTAATATTACTCATTTGCTTCATCATCCTTTTGCAGGATGAAAGAAAACAGTTTTCAAACATCAACCTTGATAAAAGACTATTCTGTGACCTAGACACTATTGTTGGTTTAGCAACAAATTCCTAAGACTACCATGTCTGGACAGTTTATCTGGCATCAGGAATGAATTAACGGTGGTTCTCAAAACTTGATGATAACTTTGCTCAAGTTATTAAAGGATACAGGACGTATGAAACTGCCACCACCCAACTGAAGACAAGACAGCAACAATTCAGTTTTCAACTTAAAAGAACTTCCAAAAATAACATCTGTATTCAGCTTTCTCACCTTCATGCAGCTGAGATGTTATTATCTTGTCTGAGAACAGCGAGCTGGAATATGAACTGATTAGTCAATTTTTCTGTAAGTTGAAGAGATTCCCTAAAAGCCAGAGTTTTTACTTGGCTATCATGGAATAATAGAATATGCTGAGTTAGAAGAGACCCACAAGGATCACTGAAGTCCATTTCCTGGCCCTGCACAGCATCATCCCCAAGAATCACACCATGTGCCTGAGAGCGTTATCCAAACTCTTCTTGAGCTCTGTCACGCTGGTGCTGTGACCACTTCCCTGGGGAGCCTGTTCCAGTGCCCATTCACTCTCTTGGTGAAAAACCCTTTCCTAATATGCAACCTAAATCTCCCCTGACCCAACTTCATTCCATTCCATTGGGTTCCGTCACTGGTTACCACAGAGAAGAGATCAGTGCCTCCCCCACCTTTTCCCCTCATGAGGAAGTTGCAGACTGCAGTGAGGTCCTCCCCTCAGTCTCCTCCAGGCTGAACAGACCAAGTGATCTCAGCCACTGATCATACAGCTCCTCCTCACTCCCATAAGGCCTTTTGCCACACTCACAGCCCTCCTTTGGATGCTTTCCAATAGCTTCATGTCGTTTTTATATTGTGGCACCCAAAACTGCCCTCAGCACTTGAGGCAAGGCTGCCCCAGTGCAGAGCAGAGCAGGACAATCTCCTCCCTTGCTGGGCTGGTGATGCTGGGCCTGATGCCCCCCAGGACACGCTTGGCCTTCCTGGCTGCCAGGGCACTGCTGGCTCATATCAACTTGCTGTAGACCAGGATGTCCGGATCCCTTTCCATGGCACTGCTCTCCAGCCTCTCATTTCCCAGGCTGTTTGTACACCCAGGGTTGCCCCATCTCAGGTGCAGAATCTGGCACCTGTCCTTGTTATATGGTTGGTCTCTCTGCAGGGCTTCTCTACATTTGAGAGTCAACAGCTCGTCCCAGTTTTCATCTCTGGCAAACTTTCATAGTATCCCTTCCAGTCCTGCCTCCAAGTAATTTATGAAGATGCTGAAGAGCACAGGGCCAAGGATGGAGCCCTGCAGAACCCCACTAGTGACCAGTCACCAGTCTGATGTCACCCCATTCATGATCACCCTTCACACCCGACCCGTGATCCAGCTGCTCACTCATCACTTGATGTGTTTATCCTGCTGAGTGGTGGACATTTTGTCCAGAAGGATCCTGTGAGAGAAAGCATCAAAAGCTTTACTGAAATCCAAAAAGATTGAATCAACTGGCTTCCACCAGTCAGCTAGGTGGGTAACCTCAGGGACCTTCCTAACTCATTCCTTGAGCAGCCTGAAGTCTGCTCTCATATCCAGGGTTGAAGTCTTGCTGGCACTTTTCCTCCTGTCACCAGAGATTTGAACTTGATTGTTTCGTGGCTGCCGTAGCCAAGACAGCAGCCAACTGCCATTTTACTCACAGGCTCCTCTCTGTTACCAAGCAGCAGTTCAAGGAGGGCACATTTCCTAGATGGCTCCTGTAGTACCTGCACCAAGAAGTTATTGCCCAGATGTTCTAGGAATCCTCTAGACCTGTTTGTACCAAAGAACTCTAGTCTGATTTTCAACTGCAAGAGGACTACATTAACACGAAAGGACTAGAAGAATTCTGTCCTGAAGACACAAACATTACCTCTCATATTTTTAACTTGTCTGTTCTTCAACTCTTCTTCAGTTTAACCTTTCTCTTTTCACTTGTATCTCATTCCAAGAAAAGGCTTAGTTCCATTTGTCCATTTGACTGATTCATGAAACAACAGCTTCATCATTTTAAGTAACAATGCATTGTTTCTTAAGTCATGTAGTGATATGTAAAAAGTAAAGGAATTACACATTGGATTACTTTATTTTAATTTTTGGGTTAAATTTGATGGGAATTTCATGACCATTAAAATCTAAATGTATTTTAACTACACTAACCATAAAGTTTTACCCTTATTCTGTGACTTTTGGAGAAATTTGTTTTCTATCAAATAAGGAATGACAGCTCTCACATACTATTTAAATGTATTAACTTAAAAAAGATATTTAAGGATGGATTCAAATACTCATTCCAGAAATAAGTGTTAACTAAGGATACAAAAACTAAATAGAAGAAAACATCTTAAAATAACAGAAATACTAGACTGCCACTACACTTTTGGATCATTAAGTCACATTACAAGTAAGCAAATTATTTGAGTAAATACTGAAGACAACCTGCAATGGCTCTATTACAGATTGCCCAATATAACTCCTGTTATCTGAAAAACAGGCAATTTCTACAAGGCGACTACACTGCCACCTAAAAAAAAGCATGCAACTAAGAAATAAAAGATATTTCCACTTGGAGCCCCGATTTACACTTCCTAAAGAAACTGAAGTCCGAAACACAAACATCATACTCTGTCTTTCAAATCCGTGGGTTATGACATGCTAGTTGGTCAATTTTAAAAAAATAAAAAAGAAAGATATCTCTTCATAAATAGTTAAATGCTTACCACTTTTTCAACATCTACTTCCTCTTCACTTGGGAAGTCAGAAGCACCATCCAGCATCTCATCAGCAGAATCATCAGTTTTTTCATCCTCATCTTCCTCCTCCTCATCTTCCTCTTCATCCTCTTCCATATCATCAGAAGTTATATCAATGGTGGGCATGTAACCCTTTTTGTGTGCCCTCTGTTCTGGTGCTGTCAAGAAGTCACTTTTCTCTGATGTATCAGCTTTGTTATCCACTTCACTTCTATTTTCTAGAGGGGGTACAATGCTAGATATTTTGCTCCAAGAACTGTTAACATGCGTTAGAATATCATGGCCTGTTTTCATTTCTTCCAGAGAATCACACGCACCTTGTTTGCCGTTACTGCCTTCCTGCCTAGCTATGTGTCCTTTGCCTTCCTTCGTATCGACTGTGTGCTCTTCTGAAGCACTACCCCGTTCTTTTGCAGAACCAATTTCAGACCTAGTTCTTGTTTTCTCTCCTATGTTTTCCACTTCTATAGAGCCTTTGTACTCCCTCCTTTCCATACCTGGCTGTGAAGCATCACCCTGGAATTCTTGTTTGTTCTCAAACAGTTTAGTCTCTCTTTGTTCCTCCTTGATCTTCAGCTGTATATCTTGCTCTTTTTGACTATTTAACTGCCCAGAACTTGCTCTGTTGTCCTCCTCCATCTGTGTCTGTGCATCTACTTCCTCCTCCTTTACTGTTTTCTCCTCCTGTTCAACATGTTCCTTCCCATGGTTCTTCAACTGTGCCCTCTCCTGATTCTCAAGGCTCTGTGAATGTGCATTATCCAGAGGGGCATCTGACGACCCACGAACAGTTTCAGAGTTAGCTGAAACTGCCTCCACAACAGTTTCAGAACTGACTGAATCCTCTTTCTCTTCAGAAGTCCCTTTTTCTTCCTCATCATTTGGCTTCTCGCTGATGTACGAATGGTCAGACGATACAATATCTGCAGAAACATCATGCTGAGAAGAAAAGCTGTCATCACAAGAACTCTCTAGCACCTTTGAGTTCTTCTCCACCATCTCAAATGTAGTGGAATTTCTATCGCCACAAGGTGTGACTGTGCCAGATGCTGATTCTTCAACAGCATTTAATTGGTTAATTGACAACTCATTTTCTTCTTGTTTCCCATCTGGCACTGTGATGTCAGACTCTGTAACTTCCGTGTCACCTGAGCATGGAGCCTTCCCATTCTCCTTCTGCTGAGCAGCACCTGAGTCCTCTTTCTTGCATATTTTCCTGTAATCCTTCTTCATCTGAAGAGATGCAAAATGGTGAAGAATAGAGTTTGGCACAGTCTTCTGTCCTGGGAGCTGAAGTAAAGCAAAACTTCCGGACTGTAAAGGTATGAGATTAGCAGTGGTGGCTGGCAGACCACCCGAGCCGCAGGTTATTTTAGACTCGGAGGCTGTTTGGTTTGTGACATTGCTGGCAGCAGAGGAAGAGATCCTCAGAGTCAGAGTGCCTGCCTGTGACACAAAACTCGCTACTGAAGGAAGAAGAGAAGATGTTTGAGTGGCTGAGTTGGATGGGGGGGATAACTTGGGTACTGCAGTTTGTACAGCTGAATTTGCAGCAGGAGAAGTGGAAGACACAGAGGAAGTGGGAGAAACGGGTGACTCAGGAGGCTTGGAAGGTGCAGGCAACCGGATTCCTAAAACAGATCCTGTGAGGAAAACAAAACATCAACTGAGACTTTCTCAAAGCAACTTTTTTCTTCCAGTTTTAGTATTTGATGCTGTACTAGAAGCAGACACCACTCTCAAGGATCATAATGGAATCAGGTGTTTGACCACAAGGTCTCAGTGGAAAAGTTGGTCCTGCATAAAGATATCTAAACTTGCATTTTTTTAAGTAACACCCCACTAAAATACATGAATTGGCCACTAAAACTAACAGACTTAATGTTACGTTCCAGCATTAAGTTTTTTGATCAAAAAAGACATAGCATTGGAAGTCTTGCATTTTACTCTCCCATTTTACATTTTTTGGAAAACAAGGCAATTGGGGTTATTCAAAATAAAAAAGAAATTAAAAAATGGTATTTAATTATAATTTTTTTTTTCCTCTCAGAAGAAGACTTCCAGAGAGGAAAAACTATGTCAAAATTGCACAATTATACCACCATCTTCTTCACCTTTATGAACTCTTCTGCAGCATTTCAACACTCCATAAACAAGGAGGAAAAATATTACCACTGGCAACTAGTTTCTTTTGTTCAGCAAGAGCCTCCAAGCAGAAAGAAATTAAATAAACTTGTTGACTGATTCTTTACTACACTTCATGCTCAAACCTCAACAAAAGCTCAGCATTGTTTGCTCTCCTCCACAGTTTTATCTACTGTGCTTGCTTCTGCTCTCACTTCCACCCCACTCTATCTCCCTCTCTTTGAGATGTGTTTTCATACAGGGAGAACAGAAGAAAAGGTCCTACTACAGAGTAAACCTACATTTAAAGTACATTTGCGTTAGAATTTACAATACGTACAACAGCATACCCAACCTGCAATTTCTAACTCTTCCAACCCCGTCTTCAACTGTGTACTAGAGAAATAGCTGAAAATCACACTTATTTTTCTTCTCACATTCTTAAGGAGGAAAAAACCTGGCAATCTTGTACTGTAGTGTAACATTTCATCTGAGTATCTTCTGTAAACACACTAACCAACCTGGAAACCTAACAAAAACAGAGTAGCATGTCCAATGAAACACAGGTAACAGCTCATTCTTTTTAAAAGCATCTCCAACAAGAATTGTTTTTGAATCACCAGGTTGAGTTCTTTAAGTTGTGACAGTACAATGGACATGGCTCCACTGCCACACATACACATAGTCTTTTACTTGCTGCACAGTACTCCCAAATTTTGTTGACTTAGCTATTAACAGAACTTTCTGAATATTATACACATGGTATTTAAGTTGCATTGCATCTGAATAATTACACTATGTTCTTCAACTACTCACATAAAACCAGATTAGACCCTGTTCCATTACTTTCAGCAGGTGAAAGCATCACAGAGACATTTATCTCATGGTTCATTTCTGAGTAACACACTGGTCAGTCACGAAAGAAGCACCAGACTTTGTACCTGGATTGCGGAGCATCACTGGCTGCACACTGGGCTGAGCACCCGCAGTTCGAACCTGCTGCAGGGGAACAAGCTGAATGATCTGCCCATTGGGATGTCTGAACAGGTTCACAGCCCCAGGGCTCCTGAGAGGCTGAAGGACCATCTTCTGCCTCTGTGCCACCTGCGTGCTGTTCAGTGGTCGCAGAGCAGAAGGTGTCTGGTGCACTGGAATCAGCAGCAATCGAGGTCCAACACGTTTGTCTGTTCCAGGAGCTATCTTTGGGGGAGTCTTACTTGCAGCTTGTGGAACAGCATCTTCTGAAATATTTTAACAAGTTACAAAAAAATCACTTTAAGAGACTGCCTACAAATCAAGCATTATTCTTAATAAATACAAGTGCAAATATTTTGGAAACAACTGCATCTCTTTGAAATTTATTTAAAGGCAAGTTTTTCTCTTTTTATTCGCAGAATTCATGGAACCAACCAGGTCAGAACAGTTTTGGTTTTTTCTGTGTAGTTTCACTGACATTTTTCAACCATGACACAGGACAGTAATTCCATACCTAATTCCTGAACTCTGTGCCAACCATGAAATTCCAGCAGACGTAACTGCTATACACTTCTATAGGTCAAGGGATGATGTGAGGCTTCCAGCTCACTTCATAGCAATCACTGACCAGATAGTTACATTTTTTCCTTTCTCTACCAGTTCAGGCTGGAATACAAAAAGCAACTTCACAGATGACATTTCTTACCCTGTTTTGGAAAGGGGGGCGAGGCAAGTGAGTCCATATTTAAATTGAAACCAAATGCAGACTGTATTATAGCTATGAAAAGAAGCAGAATTAGAAAAACAAGTGTTTAAAGTAATAACACAAAGCACCTAAGCATTACCTCTTTTTGGATTCTGTGGAGGACTTGAATTAACTCCTGATAGTATCACTGGAACAGAGACAGCAGAAGAAGTCAGTGTGGTCACCACAGGTGTAGCTGCTGCAGCTGTTGTCAGTACAACTGTGGAAGTGGATGTTGTGACAACAGCACAAGTAACAGTTGGTGGTGTTACTACAGTTTTGGGGACTGACGTGGTTGCTACAACAATCCCTGTTGTTTTCGTTGTGCTCACAGTAGCAATAGGAGTGGTGGATGGAGTAGTACAGGTGCTGATTCCAGGTGTTGCAGGAGCAGCTGTGACTGCAATTGCAGGAGGAGAGCAGGGAGGTTCACCAGCTTTTGTCTGGCTAGGAGAGGTCACAGTAGATGCTGCTACACTGGTACTTTCCACAGTAACTGGAGAAGTGGTGGTGGCCGCAGTGACCGCAGGACAGACTGTGCACACAGCTGGAGATGGCACTGAAGGAACCATGGGAGCAATAACCGTGATTGGTGTGGGCTTGAGACTGAGGAACTGTCGCCCTGAGGCAGTCTGGCGTGTGCTCCCTCCAGGAATCTTCTGCTGTAGAGCTCCTGCTTTGTTTATCACAAACTCGGCAAACACACCACCGGGTGAGGGTCGGGCAGCTGCAAATAAAAACTTGCAGGTCAAAATTTTAATACATTTCCTCTTTGCCTTTCATGAGGTAATACAACTGTAATCTCAGCAGGAGTTTGAGCCTCCTTTTTCTATGTACCTTGTGATTAAATCAAAATATTTATGGCAGTCCTGGATATGCCTTACATGTTAGAAAGACCTCTGCCTTATTCCACTACTGTAGCTTTTTATTGCATTTCTTCCCAGATATACAAAAGAATCAGGTTTTGAAGGGTTGTTCTTCATTGTGAAACTATGGACAATCCTAACTAACACCACAGGAAAACAAACATCTAAGTGAAATAATGAGCTCCAGCTATCTTCTAAACATCAAATTCTTTGTGTAACAGCTTGTGTCATCTTTCTCTTTTTACTACTTCTTGATTTTCATCCCCCTTCTCCTTTATTCATCTTACACAGGCACAGGGGAAAGGGATGGGAAGGATAGAGAGTTTCCCCTTCTAACTGCGCTGACATTCATGCAGCTGCAGACTGGATGGAACAAATTTAACTGATGGAAATTAACTACTGTTAGGAAGATCCTTTACCTCATCCCTTGCTCTCCCAAGGGACCAGAATACTGCATTTACATCACCCCAGATGCCTACAGATGAGTACAACAGCACAGAGATTATGGAGCAAGACCAACTTAAACACGGCAGTTATTTATGCATACAGCATTTTTAACCCAGACCATGCCAGAACTGGTACTTTTTACTTAAATCCCGTATGTAGCAACAACTTCACCCATCAATGAAACAGCCAGCTCTTTCCACATTGCATAAATACATAAAACAACAAGTTTTATTACAGGACAAGAAAAACAACACACCCATTTATGTGGCAATGAAAATTTAGGCAGAAACAAAATAATCAATCAGAAATTAAAAGTTTTTCCAGGACACAGGTAACATCCTTTTCCCTTTCAAAGCTTCTTCATATCTTTAAATAATGTGTGGGATTATGTGGATGGGTACTAGATTTCTGTTTAAACTCATGCAAAATGTAATAGTTAAGGGCAACTTCCTCTCTTGCCACTCTGGGGTAACCATTTCAGTATCAACTCAGATACACAAGTAACACATGATTCTCCCAATCTTTTTTTTTTAAAAACTCAAAGTGCTGTCTAAATCCAACCCTGTTTAGCTTGTGAAATCCAATGAGATTAGAGGCTGGCGTGGTTATTGGCTGCACACCTGTTGTTTCACTAATCCAGATTTGGACCATCTTGTCTTTCATTGCTGCTTCACACATCTTTGGTGGTCACAAGACTTACGAGTGCAACATCAGCAGGAAATCTAACAGTGAAGAACCACGTATTAGTGCTACTTTACTCATTTGAAGTTAATCTGTGTTTGATGAAAAGCAATTAAAAATGATAGTAATGAAACTCCAAACAAAAATTCCAGTTAATATCTGTAGAGTCTCCATCCACTCTCATCTCTTGAAAATATGCTCTAGTGGCATTAATAAAACAACTAATTGTCAACATCTGTAATCTTACTCTGAAGTCAAAATAGAACTTTCTGCTTTGAAGAAGTTATTTATCGCAGAGGCATCTTAGGTAGGCAATGCAGCCAAAGGCAGCACGCACTGTTGCACAGAAATCAACATTAAAGCTGTACACTCACTCTGTACTTCAGCTTCACGCAATTTAAAACACAGTAATAAGTTCCAACCTACCTATCTGTCTCTGTGCTGGGACATGGGTTTTCAGAGTCGTCACAGTGGGGGTTGAAGTAGTGCTGGTGGAAGATGTAGTTTTAGGAGCTGATGTTGTGGGCCCCTGGACTGATGGTGTCCCAGAAGCAGGAGTTTTAGCACTGGGTGCTACCTTGGAGATCACAGTACTGAGGGCTGCGATATCAAGTACTGTGGGCTGCAGCCTGCCTGTGATATAAGCTGCTAGCCGATTGGCAGGATGTAATGCCCCCATCTGTCCCAAAAGCAGTTTGGCCTGAGGATACCTTTTATCATTAACCTGAAAAAAGGGGAAAAGGGAAACTTTGTGAAAAGAACGCTAATTCACCACTTCTGGAGAAGCGTTTCATTCCGTGGGACTTATAAATGTCCTTTTCAAAAAACCATTGCAATTTTGAATGGGAATTCCTAATTTCCTCATTGCCCAGGAGATCTTCAAACAACTCTTGTTTTATCTTTGTAATACAGATTTTAAATGCTGCTCAGACTCTCACATAAAACCAGAGAGTCCAAGGAACATGTGAAATCACTGAAATTAGATAAGAGTGAAGCTAGCACCTGTTTTTCCGGTCCCATGCTTATGCTGTAGTCCTGAATAAAAATAGGTTCCCTAGCTGAAGGACAATTTTGGATAAAATTCTCAAATCTAATTAAGACCTAGCATCACAAAAGAAAGAATACTGATGACATATACATTGAGACAAAACTCTAAAGAGCTTATAAAAGCTTCATCAACTTTTCCTTATCCATACTGTTGTTTGATAGTGTAATTAAGGTATGATGAGTTCCCTAACTTCGAATTCCAAGTTGCAGTGGTAATGGACTGCACAGGAAAAAAAACAGAACATCTTGCTTGTCAGGCATCTTGAATGTCAAGCTTTATGCCTAGTGGACAATGGGACGTTCTGGTAGTGCTGCATTTTGCTTTCACGTTGTTTGATAATACCTTCTAAAAGCCAAATGTATTTAAGACACTACTAAATAAACAGTAGTTTTTATTGATCAACTTATTGAAGGCAAGAAATTTCCTAATCTTTTTCTCTCCACTAGCTTCTCTTTCTGAGGGTGTCATATCTGCAAAGTGTCATGGAAACATATTTTACTCTCATTTTCTAATTCATATGATTTTCCTCAAAGTGGTTTTACTATAACCACAAATAGCTATGATGGAAAAAGATCTTCATCCTAACCCTGTAGTTCCTACTACTAATTCTTAACACCATGTCAGCAACATAAAACTGCAGGGAAAAGACCCTCTGAATTTAGAATTATGAAGTCTCTTGATGAAAAACATGTATTCCACAAAGAGGATTCAGGCTGTTAGTGAAGACTAACAGTAAGCTGTAACAAAAAGCAATTTAATGTTTACATTTTCATTTTAAAGTTTTGTCCCAGTGTATATTTCCCCAGAAAAATATTCTTTCTGTGGACTCATACAATCATTCATTTAGAAGCATTATGTGTCAAATGCACCTTCAGGGAGTTTCACAAAGAACAAAAAAGATCTTGAAAGAGATTCTGCACTTGGGTCAACAAGACCCAAACTGCCAAAAAGACAAATTAAACCATCAGATTTCAGGATTCCTATCAGATTTCCTATTATTGAGTAAATCTTGAAAGGGATAAGGTTATGGAGAGGAATGCCACCAGATACCTAGAACTCTTGTCTGGACAGGCAAAAGACGTATTAAAGAGTGTTCTCCCCTTCAAGGAGTTCTGGAATAGTACTGGATGAAACTGCATCTAATCTCCACAGTAAAGGCAGAGGGACCCACCTGAATCAAGCCCGAGGGGCTCATATTAGCTTTGCATTTGTAGACAACCAGCTTTCCCGCAGGAGAAACCCCTGCATAGAAAGGCAAGCCTTTGCCCCCATGCAACTTCTCCCGCAGTTTGTCCACTGGGTCTGCCCGCATGACCTTTACATTTCCTGAGTTACTGCATGACGCCACTGCGCTATCAGGAGTCTCCAAGACAGGGATCTCAGGCTTCTCGTCCTTGTCCTGGTAGGACGGCACTGAAATTTTCACTCTGGAGGAGCAGACAGAAGGATGGTTCTCATCCTGGGCCTTGTATTCCGAAGCCAATTCAATAATGAAGCTACCCACTTTGAGGCACTGTGGCGCGTTACTGTTGATATGCTGTGATAAGATGGTCAAGATCTTACTGTGATCTTCCTCCAAGTTGCAGTCAGAGATAATCTCGATAAGTTTGGTTGGTTCACCTTGAGTGGTGTGATGAACATAGGAGGTGGAGAAAGAGTCCCCCTCACTACGGGAAGAACACCAGCTTTTCTCTGAGAAAGAATTGAAATAGGTTTCTGCAATACTATGGCATTTTAAGCACCTGGATAGTCAAACAATTTCATTCTGCCCACACCTCCACCCTTAGCTCAGCTCAGCTGCAGGCCAACAGCAAGTAAAAGAACTGTTCAAAGCATCACTTCCCCTTGCAGAGCTTCACAAGCAAGCAAAAACTCACTGCAAAACTAATGTAATTATTTCTCACGGTTCAATCCCTGCAGCCATACCACGTCAGGTTGTATCCCATTGCATCACAAGCTAAACAAAGCTGGGTTGTTTCATTACATGGGTGAAAGTTCTCCAAACACACCAACACGGCAGAAAGCATCACTGGTAATTCAAGAAACGGCACTTTTCTCTTTGAGTCAGAAAAGCACTCTTGTCCTACAATGGCGTGAGGGGACACGCCGCTAGCAGAACTGTCTTTTGCAGAAGATGTGTAAACAGAAACGTGATCTTTTGTTGTCATTAGAGATACAACGTCCCTTTTTGCAAAACTGTAAGGATGTTGAGCCCTGTGTCCTGGCCATTTTAATTTCACCTACCAATGCACCAACATTTTCAACTAATTGTATTACTTTTCCATTCCCATCCTTAAATGTAGCATGCACTGTTGTATACATTAAACAATAAAAAAATCAGCTCAAAAAGGCAGATATGGTTCATTAGTGGATGACACAATGCTCTAGTATATGTCTTGTTTAAGGCTTATAACATGATTTGGGCCACTTCAGACAGAAAGAGAACATGGATGTCTAGCCTATTTCCTCACGAGCTAGAAACTCAAACTCAGTATCTCTAACATAGCAAAACTTCCATCCTTCAACTTGAATTAAATAAATTCAACATCAAACATTCCAAATAAAGTATAGGTGCTTCCTTGTCCCATCCAGTTCTATGTGAAAAACATGAGGATCCCATCCTCCCAGTACTACTTGGATATTTAATTCTTCAGTAACTACAAAGTGATAGTAAAGAAAAAAAGTGGGAGAAAAAATTACCAGACAAAACAAAGCCATTCATCTCCATTCCTTTCCAAGTATCTAATAATCTGTCTTGAAGACAAGTCTGCTGTGCAGTTTTGTATTTTACTGCTAAACAAGCTACTGGCAGCACTGGTCATTTTACACTTAGAGCAGCAGCAAGCACTGGGTATTTAGTCTGCTGTATCTCCATGTGACCCCCCCCAGCTGCTAAGAAAACAGGAAACTGTATGCATGTCATAAGATTTTTATTAACAACTGTAACAACTCCCCCAGCAAACGCACTTCTGTTTCATCAGTAGCTACCTTTTTTTTAATAAATACCACAAAAACATGTAACTACCAAGAAGTGGAATTATACTCCAGACTCAGCTCTTACCTCTTGATTTATTAGTGTCTTTGTCTACCTCACAGGTTGCCTTCTCAGGAGACTGAAGCTCTGATTCATGCTCCTGCTGGAGGAAAGAAATGCAAGAAAATATTCACCCTATACATCTCACTGCCACACTAAAAATCACAGCACAAAATGAACTAGTTCACCCCAAATCATAGAAATATGCTGTGTTTGACAATGTTACAGGCTTCATCTTAGAAGGGCTCTATTAACAATGAACATTTAAGCCTTACATAAAAATGCACTTGTGGCAGCCAGGAATTTCTCCAGACAAGACAATGTACATCACAGTAAGAGGGTAAGTTCACCAGCACTGCAAAGTGATTTAGGCTCCACCTTCCACAGCCCTACCACCACCAAATGCAAGTCAAGCCCTCAGGTCATGTAGGAGTTTCTGGGGAAAAAATTACTTCAACATTTTCAATATTTCCACCTGTTCTGTAATACGCACTAGTTACACTGGGAGTTCTTACCTTTACACTGAAACTCTGTGAATCACTTTTGTTGTTTTGCTGCTTTTTCTCTTCTCTCCTGCGTTCATAGGCTCGCACCCTTGCACAAGTCATTAAACTTTCAAAGTACCTGTAGACAGGATCTTTGTCCTCCTCTCGAATCTAAAAGAAAAAAGAAGATACAAACCCCTCTTTTATCTGTTCTGGATGCACATCAGATTCACGAAAAGCTTTGCTTTCTAAAAACACTTCAATGTAAATGCTTCAATAGTAAGAGTCAAAAGAAAAGTCTAGCACTTAAAGTTAGATCTGCCTTCTCAGTGTCATCACATAGCCACCACCAGCTCCCTGAAATTCAAACCCATTCAGATATTCTTCTAAGTGAAGAAACAAATCCTAAGTGTCATGCATCGTTTACCATTATCTGGTATACATTAAATAGCTACTCTGGTATGTTTGCTCTTCATATGTAACTACATTTCACTCTACGGCTGTTTTTCCTCTACTGCTGTTGTTGCTTTTGTCTGATACTAAGGTGAGGTGAGACATAAAGCCAGATTCTTAGAACACTGGCAGTGAAACCTCAAGAAAGAACAAAAACAAAAATACTCCAGAACTACAGTGAACACTCTGTGTCTGTATCCCAACATTTTTTGCAAGTAATTCATACTTAGGCTAAGTATGTATGTATGTACATAAGTATTATGTAGCCAGTAACTTTTACAAACATTACAGGACTAAAAAACATTTTGACAGAAATAGACTATATTACTGTATTTTTAAATGAGGCTATTAGTGAATCATAATCACCTTCCATCATCTCCATATTGCTACACTAAATTCTCAACAGAAGATGGACATAGTAAATATCTGTATACAATCAATCCATCCTAGCTTATCAACATACCTACAGGCAGTCAGTCCTAGGCTTTCACCTCAAACTTCTCTAAAATTGCCTAGCACAGAAGCTTTTGGCAGTATTTGTTTTAATTTTCAGTACAAGGAAAAACATGCATCTCTTTTTTTTCTCTTACCACTGGATTGGGTCTAGGAGTGTAGATTCTGCCTGGTTTTGTTCCACTGGATGATCTGCTCTTACTAGGAAGCAAGATCTCTGGGTTGGGCAGTACCATAGATTTAACTGGTTCAATAATAGATGGTGTTGGGATGTAAATTGGCTCTGGATCTACTTCACCTTCCACTTTCACCCACAATGGACAATTCCTAACAGGTTGTTCTGGCTCTGAGTCACAGATAGCTGAAAAAAAAAGAGAAAAAACAAAAATTAATTACAAATAAAACACCATCTAACACAGCAGTAACAGAATTTTTTGTTTGAATTTGAGATCTAGCTATGCAGCAATCACTAATCCAAACTGCCAGAAAATACTACTGGTTGCTTTTCTTGCCTCAAATTCTAGTCAGAAGTGACTGGGATTTGTCTATAATGAAGAAGAAATGAAAATAAAAATGTTTCTACACTAATCCTCATTTCTCACTTTTACTGTGATAGAAGATCTGCAAAACCACTGAAAATTAGTGACCTCCACTGATGCTGCATAATGAAACAAAACACCAAAAAAAATCCCAGACCTGATACTGTAGATATAGGAAAGAATTAATTTATACCAGTAGAACACCAGAGAATACTTGGTTTTAGCTATTGCTATAAGTATCATTAGGGAAAAAAACTGAAAATGTAAATTCATGGGCAGTTTCTACCAATTTGGTTTTCTGAGCATACCTTAGGCCAGATCTGAAATTACCAAAAATAACTATACTTTCAAGGAAGTCCATCAACTCTACAGCTATATACAGCAACTGAAAATGCTGCTCTAGATACTGACTTGTTTATAGGGAAAGATAACAGCACTTTAACAGTGAACATCACCAACAACGATAGCAGTAATTATCCCATATCCATAGTCTTTAAAGACAGTTGGAGAGTTGAACAAGAGTTTAAACTACCAAGAAGAAATTCCAACTACTTGATTCAATAAATAACTACACAGTGCCCAAAATGCTAATCATGTAAGAATTTAAAAAAAAAAAAAAGCAGCTATTTCCTGTAAACAAGCTGGATTTAGAAATGGCATCACTACTACATCCTAATAAAAAATGCCCACCAAGTCTGGTGGTTTGCTGTAAGTCATCTCCACCAATACTCACTGTATTCCACCCTTTTTCTCTTCTTCCTATCTTTCTGCTTCATCTCCTCATCTTCCCCATCACCCTCTTCTTCCACATCTTCATCCTCTTGCTGTTGTCCTTGCGTTCCGAACAGCACGAGATGTCCCCGCACAGCCTTTTTCATCATTTTCTTATGTTTTGATCCTCCCTTCACCAGCAAGACCCTTCTCTTGAGGCAGGTACACCCAAACATGCAGTCTGGCCTGCGGCAGTGGGTCGGCTGACGTTTCTCCAGTGCCAGACTGGCACATATGCAACCCAGCCGGCAGAAATCATTGTTGCAAGGAGGTGCTCGTCGTCTTATTATCTTGTGGATAGGTTTGCTTTTAAGAGATGCCTAAAAAAATTTTAAAGAAGCATAAACCTCAAATTTTAGTGAGTGGAATATTTTAGTAAAATTTAATCAAGCATATGCAAAATTGCTATTCGAAGTTCATTTAGAAAACCCCTCGAGCTACATTGTTTATGTACAAAAACTTGTCCTCTATACCACAAAAACCCAAAAAAACCCACAAAACAGTTTGGATTTGAAGTCTTTTGAGAGGCAACCAGAGACAGCAAAACTATCCTGGTAATAAGCAGGAGTGAAAAAAAGCAAAAGTTATCATGTGACAACCACATTACATGACCAGGATTTTCTTGCAGTTAGCTCAACTGGAAACATAAGAATGAAAATAGCAAGAACATGCAGTTATGGAGTAACAATTGTATTAACACAAATTTTAATGGTAAGAATTTTAAACTATTCAAATTACCAAAAATTTGTATCAATACGCTATTATCACAATCAGTTCTTTCTCATACTGCTAAGTCAGCACCCCTCAAGTTTCACTGCAAAGACTACACCACAAAGGAATCTCATGTTTTACCACAAACCTTAGCAGCTTCAGTCTTATTTTCTGCATCTCTATGCAACATCCATAAGTGGGCAGATTAAAAAACGCAACATTACAGAAAAGAAAGAAACTATTACAGATGTACCTGAGCTGTAAGAAGGGTTGCCAAAGAGATGTCTGCTCGCTCTTCTGTAATATAGGTCCGTGGTTTCCCATCCCAGAGAGCACAGTCTTCCAAGTCCATTAACTTCACTTGAGATTTAGACAAACCTGGTGGACGAGGTGCTTGGTGATGCTGTGGTGCTTGACGCAAACTGATCTGTTTTGGAAATGTATTTTCTTCCACAGCTGGCAGCACAAAACCATCTGCTTGGTTACTCAAACTGCTAGCAGACTTAGCAGACTTTTCCCCTGACACTGATGAGTTCTGTTTCTGCTTTGGAGGAAAAGGCGAAGGCAGAATAGGTTTGTAAGATGATTTTACTCTACTGTTTGTAGATGTCTGTCTGGTTTGAGTCTTTGTTTTCCTAGAGGTAGATGATGGTTGAACAGGCTTCAATGTGTAAGATGTTGATGGAATTACAGTGGACTGCTTCTTTAAAACACTGTCGAGTGTTCGAACATAGCTAGTGCTCTTAGTGGGAAGCTGATACACCACAGGAGAAGTGGGAGTGTTAGAAGAGAATCCCATACTTGTTTCCATCAATTTCCCTTCATTTTCCAGGTACTCATCCAGCTTGTCACTACAGAACGCTGAGCGATTCTTCAATGAACCTTCTGAACTGCCACCTAAATAAATGAAGAGTACTTTAACTCCTGGACTTAAACCTTATAATAATCAAACATGGGTAAATACATCTCTAAAAAATGCACTCTTCTACAAGAACTGTATATAATATGGGCATACCAAATATAATCCATTCTGAAATACAACCAGCAGCCTGTACAACTGTTTTTGTGGAGATCTTACACATGTATTTGTGGTGGGTTGGCCTTGGCTGGACTTCAGGTGCCCACCAAGCCACTCCATTGCTCACCTTCTCAGCAGAATGGGGGGTTGAAAGTAAGCTGCAAAAAACCTCATGGGTCAATATAAAGGAAGTTTAATAAAGTAAAAGCAAAGGCCGTGTGTGGAAGCAAAGGGAAATAAAAGATTTTTTCCCTATGTCCCATCAGCAGGTGAAGTACAGGCACTTCCAGGGAAGCAGGGCTTCAGAACAAGTAGTAGTTATGCCAGAAGACAAACATCTAAAGTAACAAATGCCTTCCCTCCTTCTCCATCCTCTTAAGCTTTAATTGCTGAGCAGACACAGTATGGAATATCCTTTGGTCAGTTTGGGTCAGCTGTCCTATGTCCCCTCCCAAGATCACATCTACCCACTGGCTACTGCTGAGGGGGGAATGTTGGGAGGCAGCCTTGGCATCTTGTGAGCACAGCTCAGCAGCACCCCAAACACTGGTGTGTTACCAACAGCTTTCCAGCTGCCAGTGCACAGCACAGCACTGTGAGAGCTGCTGTGGAGAAAATGAATTCCAGCTCAGCCAGACCCCACACAGCATTTGTTCACAAAAACACTACAGGCCTTTTCTCCTTCTATTCTTACTTTGTTTGTCCTAAACACCTGGCCTATCTGGTATAGCACAACGTATCTGGAATATTCCAACGTAACACTGTACAGAAGTGCAGAAGGTACAATATAAATATTTGATCTAAAGTAAAATATTGACAAATTTTCAACAATCTATTTGAGGTATGGCAAAGTAATAAAATATGTGAGGAATATCTGCTCTAACTGGAGTTAAAAATACACCAATATAAATAAAAATTACTCAGCTTCATTAGGGTCCCTGAGGCAACAGAATTCTGGAATTACCATACTTCCGTATGAACTCAAAACTCAAAACCAAAACTATTACAGCTTTGATCTTCATTTGAGCCTTCTGTGTAGAGCAGAACACGTATTTTTATTTTACTCAAAGTTTCTCTCTTCCCTCATTAAATCTCCATTCTGATTATAGAACCAGTACTAAAAAATTCTTTATCATAACAAGTCCCAATATAAAAACTACATCTCTCATTAAGATACACTCAAATACCAAATTGCAAGGTCTGTGGAAGGTCAAGAAAATGGCCCCATGTTGGAAATATGTACGTTATCTCTCTCTTTTTACTTTTTTTTTTACCTTCATTTCTAGAAGCACCATGAAGCTTCCCTCGCCAGCCTTTGATTTTTGTGAAATCATTTGTCTTTCCCGTCCTGGAAACAAAAGAAAATCCAGTATCTGGAAAAGAAGAAAGCTAGCCTCAGTTTATGAACCAAGCTTAATTCTATCAGTCTCTTAGCAAACTCTGCTTACTCCTTTTCAGATAGGTGAACAGTAGCAAAATCAAAAAGTTTGAAGCAACTTGATTTTTCCTATTTTTTTTTTAAATTAACAGAATACTTAACAAGAAGGCCAAGCTTCCTGTAGAGTTCTGCTCTATGGTCGAGTATCTGCTATCCCACACAAAAAATGTTTCCTTTATTTTCTGCTTCAGTCTCCTTGGCAATGAGCAAAAGCAGTTGGCTCCAAAAGTCTAACGGGCCAATCAACTAATTAGTAGGCTGAAATGGAAGAGGCAGGTTTTGAGCTCATACTGCAGCCTCACTCAGCAAAGAAGAGTAATTTGATTCTCTCCCCTCAGCGGGCCAATGACTTTTATAACACCTTCAGAAACTTTATTTAATGTTCTCTGTTCTGTCAAATTCAGATGAGTATCTGTTAGGGGCATGGCCAGTGAATAACTACAAAAGGCAAACAGTTACATCTCTGTCAAGTTATGTACTATGGGAGGTAAGATGGAGTGTAAAAATACTAACAGGGATCTGTGTGGCCATTTAACATATTCTTAGGCTAGAAATAATTGCATTGGACACTAAGCTGACTGAGGTCTTCTGAACTGAATCTTCCTCTCCTGCAGTGTAAACAATCTGAAATTCAATGTCTGCCTCTACCAGCTCCTAAAAGCAGTAGACTAAGAAAAAGGTAAGTAATCAGAATATTACAGTGGGAGAAACAGTTAAGCAGAAGACAGATAGGCATATAAGAAAAGCTATACTTTGTCCATCCAGTGTTCACTACTGAAAACAGTACCTATCAACAGTATGAGAATCATAGTCACAGTATGTATGAGAAATGCACTCATTTTGATACCAAGCAAGTTTAAAAAAGAACAATCAGTCACAACTTTTGTAATAAATAATTATCGTGAAGTTATAGGGTAGCCCCCATGTGGCATCTCAAGGTCATCTTCTGGAAAATTCTGTGAAAGACAACTTTTTTTGTTTGGTATGTGAGCAACTTCAGACAAATTCAGATTGCCTAAGCTTTTTCTGATCAATTTGAGAGGTCAATATAAAACAGACAGATACTATTACCGGATCACAACCATCACAAAATGGGAACCCTCAAAATAATCCAACCACAATTACTCAGAACTCCTTGCCCAGTAACCACAATATGATCTAAGGAAGTTCTCCTATTTTGTCATTTTAATCTCTTTAGATAGGAAGTTGAACTAAATAGCCATTCTCTCTTTCTCACTGATAATAAAAAGGTGACACTTGAGATTACAGCAAAGTCATATTCTACCCACCTGGAGAATTGGGGTTGGTACCTGGATAGCTCCACAGAGAGTAAGCTGAGTAGGAAAGAGGAAGTTGCACACCCAAATATTTCAAGTCAATGCTCAGTGTTGGGTCCACAGAATTCAGCTTCAGTCCCACTACAAGAAACAAGTAACAGTAAATGTCTCAATGCAGCAAGATGTTAGGAAAAAGAAAATCAAGATATTCACTAGAAGATAAACCATTCAGTTACCATGGGCTTTTCTGGCATTCCCCCACCATTTTAAGAGACTTGGAAAAAAGCATTAGTGTCATAGTAGTTACTTACACTGGATTTATAGCAGGTATAAATTAAAGAGCATTTTACACAATGGGAATTTGAGAAAAAAGTCTGAATTACTTTTCATAGTTTGACTGCTACTGAAGTTTTCACAGAAATTTATTAACCACTGTGCCAGTGTTGTAATAAATCTCGTAATAAAACCTTCTGTTTTTCTGAGTAAGTCAGCACCAGTTACATCTTTGAAGACTAGAGTTACACTCTGAACCCAACTCAGCTGACTGACATTTCACATCCCTAAGTTATCAAGCCTGCCAGCTTACACATCCCCTTTTGTACTGAGCCAAACTCATGCGAGAACATGTACCACGCATGCATCAGCTTCAACGAGCAATAAGAGACAACAAACCACATTTTAGCTCTGAAGAATGTGTGTGTGTTTGTTTGACTGTTATGATGTAAGTATGAGTTTAGACAGTGATTTCAGGACTCATTTGGTCCTGACACAGGGAGAAAAATGGCTATAAAGAAACTAAACAATCTGTGTTGTTAAAGGCACTGAAGCATTTGTGGCAGCATCAACGTGTTCCTTCATTAACAATCCCCAATACTCAAATGGAAAGATTTACTTGGTAATAAAAGCTATTTTTGTCAATGGCAGAACAAAAATAGACACAGAAGTGCTGAGAAAAGTAAAAGCTAGGAAAATAGATATTGCACCTTTTCAGAAAATATTTTTACACTGAATTCAGGAAATCACTGTTGATCAAATTCAGCTCACAGCTGGGAGCTGAGAACTTCTGTTTTGATTTTTAGCTATAGAAACTTACAAATGTTGCTCCTGTTGCCCACAAGTTCGAAATGAATACATTAAATGTATGCATCTTGAAACAGAGAATGCACGACTTGACAAGGCTCAAGAGACAAAGTCGTATTTGCACATAGAGTAGAAACCTTGTGCTGGCCGTACACATTTATGTCCACAAGTGGAAACACAGTGACCAGATTACTAGCAGCCTGAAAACAACTGGCATGAAACAAATCTCAGGCATGGTTATTTAAACAGATACTGTTATCACAGACAGTCTAGTGAGATGTAATTTTTATATCTACATAGGGAAAACAAGAAGCAAGTCAATCTGGTGTTTTGTATAAAAACATGTCAACTGACAAATGTCAAGATGCCATCCATTCCTTTTTTTCTATTCAAATAAAATGGAGAGAGTACATGGTTTATTTTTCTTTACACTCCTTTCTGTCACCTGCAAAAACAAGCCTATCTTTGTTTTACACTCAAACAAGAATAAGAACATCATGCATGCACAAAATCTATTTTTTCAGTTTAGGATCATGAAGTAAAAAACACACAAGACAAAACCCAAAAGGATGAGCCCAAGAAGTGAAACCTGGAATGACCACTGGCAGTCAGAGGAGAACAAATGGTAACAGTTAAATATTATGTCAATAAAGACATCCCCATACACAACAGGTGAACTATCACTTTTAAAAATTTCTATCATTTCCAGAGCATTGCTAAATTTCAGTTGCTGTAAGCAAACTGTAGCAATGAAGAACTATAAGAACTTTCTCTTCTCCATCAGCTGCAGCTGATCAATCTGAAATATGAAACATGACAACAGTGCCTTCAATTTTCAAGAATATAGTCAGGGATCCAAACTAGCTCAGATAAAAGAAGCATCCCATAGCATTGCAGTGCTCCAGCAGAGGCTTTCTTTTTAACACACTTAAGTTGATTCCCTTCTTTCTGAAGCATTTTCCTGCAATTCTGGTGCCTCTAAAATCTAGATAGCCTCCATCACCCTTTTATTAACTTCACAGATCAAGAGCAATTGCAAGGTTCAGGTACAGCTCCAACATTTCATCAGTGAATCTCAAAAAGAATCTTAAACTTCTCAACTACACTGCTGAGAATCAAAACCAGAGTTAACATCAAAACTGCTATGTCTGTTCCTTCCAGGATCTCAAGTTGGCAAGGCAAGAGATCTGTAATTATCTGGAAGATGAAGGTAATCTGGAGGAAGCCTGGTTCCTTGTTCACATGCTGCAGCTGAAGTCTAACAACAAGAGAATTCATACTGTAATTCACTTCAAAGCCCAGTCAGATTGCATCTACTGTATTAATGCTCTTGCTGCAAATAGTTTTCCTGTATCTTCTTTTCCCTCTAAAAATCAGAACCTGTGGTTCATCTCCATCATTGCTGAATTGCAATTTCACCATTGAACAGGCTCAGCAGATTACCATCCAACACTGGAAATGATGGTCATTACTACTCAAGAAAATAAAAATTCTTCAGACATCTTTTACTTAGCCTAATGCTTGACATTTCTTGTCCATTTTGTAGTATCTGTCAACTGCTCAAAACCCTTCAGAAGGCACCTCACACTTCAGCTGGGTTGTACATGTTCCCAGTTGCCAGATGATCCTTCCCAGGATCATCTCATGAGTAAAACACCCCTCACAGGTGCTGCAGTTGCCAGTGTATCACATGGCTGCCAACACACTGTTATTTTATGATACTTTTTTTGGGTAAAGGTGACACCTAGGAGGTCCACAGTAATATCCTAAAATGGCTTAACATTGCTAGTTCTCATCATACACTATGCATAATCAATTCAAGATAATCCAACTTCTTCACCACAGAAGCTCTGTGAAGGCCCAGAACAGCTCATATCAGAGCCAAGATCAGCATTTGGAGACTCAGTGTCTACAGTATTACAGTTATGTGTTTGAAACATTCAGGGCCACATCCTCAGGAGTATGAAGTACGACGTTTCCATGTGTATTAACAATTTCATCACCTGCTCTGATGCCTAAGTTAATGTCATTGGTCTCAGGACTACTATTGCTGATATCTTTCAACATCATCAGAAGAGAGAACATTAAGTTCCAATCTGTGGATCCTTGACTTCCTCCATCTACCTCAGGATAACACTGTATCTAAATAGAAGATCACAACTACAAGTACTTTGCTTGGCCCTTTTACATGGCTAGTGAACCAGATGAATAGGGACTCGAAATAAGGACTCAAATCACAGTAAATGTAGTCTTAGTTAAGTGTTGCTAGATCTCTAGCTCTTCTACTCACCAGGTAATGCCTACTTTTATGAAGGAGTAAAACCAACTCTATCTGTTTTCAATCAGGGTTTAGGTCATTACAGAACAGGCACTGTCGGAAGGCTCAGCAACTTCTACAAGAGGCACATAACATGCAGACTCCTGCTCTCCTGTTGGAGATTCTGGAGTCACCTTTTGCCACCTCCACATTCTATAGTTTGCAACAAAAATGTGTGCAGATGAAAAGCCAGGTCCCAGCTGTATTAGGCATACACAGTATTGGCACCAGTAGGAAATCATCAGCTGAGTATGCCTAAGTATATGATCAGGTGCATCAGTATGTACACCACCACTTACCTTCCTGAAGGCTAGGATGTATTACTTGTTTATGCCTCAAGGTCTTCAGCTCTTCCATCAACTCCTTTTCCAGTACTTGTATTCTTGCTTGACAATCTACTCAAAAAATAAGAGAACATATAAAAAACATTTGCCACGCAAAAAAACTGACCTAATCATTAATTTTTCAGTGTGTCTTTACAAATTCCCTTATTGCAGAAAAGAGCCATTCACAAAAAAAAAAAAAAGAATAAAGAAAAGTATACCTGGATCACTTGTAGTCAACAGGGGAGTCTGAAGATTCTGTGACTCTTCTCCACCAGCTCTATCAACAGTGTTAATGTCAAGAGCTTCCTACATACATGAAGAGCCTTGAGTAAGATACCTTAAAACACTTATATGCAAAGCAGGCCACATCAAATATCACCAAATTATTCAAAACATGAGACTGTTTTATAAACAAGCATGCAATCTTTTATACAGTACTCTAGATCTCTCTACTTTTTCCCAAGCTGCAAGAAGTAAGACCATGTTATGAATAACACAGGGTCAAAATAAGAACAGATTTGGAAAGAGGCCACAAAACTCCAAACTCAGTTTAAAAGAAAATATAACTTCAGCTTGTAAGCACAAAGGCTTTACAAGGTTTTTGAATTTTACTCCACAACAATGAGGTTTTACCTTTGATGCAAAGGACACAAAAAGAACACCGTCAACATCTTCAAGGTCCGGTTTAACATCTGGAAGGATACTCCCAGGCCCCAGAGAAGTGTTCTTGCTTGCTACTACATTTTTCCCTATACCTTTAGGTGGTCGACCAGCCTTGGAAACTTTCAGTTTCCGGGGCCTTCCTCTTTTATTTGTAACTGATGATAGGGTGCTTTGATTGTTACCAGAGCCTTTGAGGGACATAGGGTTCTTCAGTATGCCAGGCCTTTTTCTGCCACAGATCTCTTTATCTGGAAAGTCACAACTTACTGGGCCCCTGAGATTAAAATTAGGTGATTTGGATAGAGCCCACTGGGCCTCTCCGATTGAACAGTATTTCTGTGACATTTTACTCCCAGGAGATTCCTTCTTCATAACTAACTCCTCAGGCACAGTGACGGTGCCTGAGCAAGAGTCTTTGTGATTTTCAAAACACACGGGCAAGGAATCCAGGATTGCACTCAAAGGGGATTTATCCTTCCTACAAGAGGAAAGCATGGTCTGCGGCAGCTCAGATATCTTCACTGTGCTCTTTGTGACTGCACAAGGTTCCAAATAGACCACAGGCATCTTACCACTGTCCAGTTTTAACATTTTTGCTTTGGCAACACCTGAAGGACTGGTTAGCATACGCTTCCTAGACCTGAATTCTTCATCAATTGCATCTGTTTCACGGCGTCTCATTAGGTGTTTTTGCACAATGGGATCATCATCGTCAGTGTTGGAATATTCATCAGTTTCTTCATCTGTGTCTTCCTGTTTCACAGTTATTCCTTGTGTGCAAATATTTGACTCGTAGTCATAGTCATCTACTGGCTCCTCTTTAATGACTACATTGAAGTGTCCGTTTGGGTCCAATGGAGATGCCACACGGGAATTGCTTTCATAACTGCTAGCAATGGGACTAGGATGGGAGGGAGGGGAGAAAACCAAAATACAATGTAAGAACTTTATCAAATGTCCTTTACCAAAATTCCACCATCTCCCATAATTCTTGGTTATATTGTAAAAAGCTTCTAAGATGCTCCCAGACATAACTCTGCTAAACAAGTTGTCACTTACAAGCTTACATTTTTAGAAGCATTCAAGAAACCCCAAGAAATTGCCATTACTAAGAACAATCCAACTTCTTATCTGAAGGCAGCAGCACAACTTCCTTCCCTATTAATATCAGGGTGACATTTGCACTTTTTCCTCTTTTACTCAGCATGAACTCATGCTAAGCTGTCATATTTGAAATGCTCAAAAGTGGCCTTAGTTTGCTGTGTATCTCCTTAAGACACTAAAGCCATTGTGCTTTCAAGTAAGAAACCAACTGAGCCCTTAAAGCACCAGAATTTTAGTTAATGCACCCTGAAGCCACATACAGACAATTCCTAAATTCAACTGTTGTTTGAACACTTACAGAATACTAATATCCTACTGAATTCTGCTGCATTGTCCGCTAGGTCTGAGCCCTAACCTAACCAGAATTCAAAATACTGTGCATTAGATACTGAAGACTAACAGTACAGGCAGCTCATAATGGGCTTCTTTGAGGGCCAGACACATCAGTCTACGAACTATAGTCACCAGTTTTCTTTAGTGTATCAGAACATGGCTCCTTGTCATAAGAGAAAACTGCTAAGGTATGAAGCCAGAAACTCATATCCAGAATAAAACTCAGAAAAAAAGTCAGAACTTATTTACTCAACGCATCACATGGTATTCCAAAAATACCTTTATACTTATTATATGATACACTACAAATAATTTAATTATATTAGTACTGTCAACTTTGTGCTATTAGAATGTTATTAAAAGTAAAATTATTTGTTAATGATGACAATTTCAAGTAAAATTTAACGTAACTGTAGTTTAATTAATCTTACATTGTTATTAATGTAATATTATATAGAGAGTGAATATTGCTTTACATATACTGGACGTATATATGTCTGAGTGTCTATTTTGTCACTAATATTATCCATCCCTACCCCTTTAAAGAAGTGTTAAGCCTAATTGAACCCACAGCTGGGACTGAGAAAGGGAAAAAGAAGTGGAGAAGTTAAGCTGCTTCCTTCTTGTGTAGACTGAGGACATACTTAAGGGAGAAGAGCTGGGACACACAAGAATCACAATATGGAGCTGGGAGTATTCCCCTCATGAAGAAGCACTGCAGTATTAAAACAGGGAGCTGACAGTCAAGATACAAATGTATATTTATATACCTAAAATTCTAAAGAACAAGAGAAGCTATCTAGAAAATTTGTTGCAACTCATAAGGACACTAAGTAACCCGCATACAGTTTAAAGCAAAAACATGACTCTTGAGGGAATAGCATGCAGCAGGAGACCGGAACACCAGTCCTGTTTTGTCTACTGTTTTCTCTGGACAATGAGTTTTCTATTAGAAATTTTTCTAACTTTCACTTAATTAATAATGTGAAATGTAAGATTAAAAAGCCTTTCTCGGTCATAGAATTTACTGCGAAAGAAATGCAAAGGCAGACTACTTATAAATTACTGACAGCTGAAAATCCTGCCACAATACTAAGCTAAGAGGTTGATTCAGTACAGCTCATACACAATTAAAGTGAGTATTATTACGACTCATCTGCTCTGCTACTTTAAAATTCTTGAAAATCAAGAGGAAAAAACCCTAGCAAACTTGCAGGCCAGGAACAAATTTCTCATCTGAGCTTTACCATTTCCAGTTGGAAGCCTGGTAAAGCCTGGACTTCTCTAGACTTCTTCTCCTTTATCTATTGCAAGGTGTATACATGTAAGTTAAAGATTACATTTCTATTTGGGATCTGGACAGTATCCAAGTTAAAAAGCCCTGCTGTAAAACTGAAACTTCTAGACACACATATAGTTTTATTCTGCATAATGCAACCATAACCCAGGTGGTGACAAGAGTGAGGTATGACCCATGCATGTAATATGCACGAGAAGATAAAGGATTTGTGCAAAATGTTGTTTTAAAATGCTGGTCCTATAACCAACTTCTCAAAGAATAAAAAAGTTGCTTTTTAGCACTGAAGAAATTTCATAAGGCCCTTAGTTTCTGAAGTTACATGCAACGTAAGTAGTCACAAAGACTTCTCTTCCTCTAATTATGGGAAGATGAATCAAGGAAGTTGGTCCTCTCAAAATCCTCAATCCAAGATCAGGTAAAAATGATGAAATACTGTCTTAACTAGCTCTTTCTTTACCTGATATGGAACAGTGCTCATATTTAAACCAACTTTCTTATAGCCCAAGTAATGTATTTCGCACCCTTGCAATGTATCAACAAAAGCAGAGAGACTGCCTTTTTGGCATTTCCAGATTAAAAACCATTAAGCTGCTCATTTTTTAAAAGTATCAGGATTTTTTTTTTTTGGTACATCATTGTAAAATACACTAGGGAGGAGTTAGGGGGGAGAATCTGGTTTCTTGTGGAATTAATCTAGCAATCTATGGCAGAGGTTTGAAGGATAATCACTTGCCTTTCTCCCCCCAAAAGAAAGGCAAGAAAGGAAAAAACCCTTAAACTGTCAAGACTGAACACAAGACAACTAAATTAGAATAACGAGACTAATGGAGCATTAAAAATCCCACCGATTTTGTATTTTTGAAGGAAGAAATTCAAAAGACTTTGGAAAGGAGGAGGAGTACATTAGCCTGTAAGACTTAAGAACCAGTAAAGTTTGTTTGTGGTACCCTCCATGGCCTAAACATCTGAGTATGTCCAGGGATAAGCATTTCTACTGAAGTATCCACAACTCAAACATTTATTTTCTTCACAACACACCTAATTAAACTAAACATGCTGTATGACCACAGAAGCAGAAGGAAAAAACCCTCATAGTACCTTGGATAAAGAAACAGTCCTCTATTTCTGAAGTCCTCTAATAACTCAGGATTAAAATTACTCTTAGGTATATGCAACCTTTTACATTGGTTCTATTACCAAAAATGTCAGAACAATTGAGTATTGGTGGGGAGTACCACTCTCAACAGCACTAGGAACCACACTTCTTTTGCAGAGGATTATCTGAGAGGCAGCAGTTCCCAACTTGCTTCTCACTCAAATCTAAGCTCAGCAGAAATCACTACTCTGCCTAAAAGCAAGATAGTGCTTATCAAGTACTACCTACTAAGAGCTTGCCCACCACAAAAAAAAAAAAAAAAATACTGCCCAGTCTTCATTAATATGTAAATATCAACGTGTTTGGTTTGATAAAGAAAAATGTCACACTCTCAGTGCTGTCCCTGAAAGGCTGACATGCTTCTAAACTCAACTGTATGGCATGAAAACACTGTGAACAGATCAAAAGAAAGGAGGAGAATTAATGTTCTGAAAAACTCCAGCACGTACAAAGATAGTTTTGCCATTTCTTGGATAAGATCAATTTTCTCTTTTCAAGTAAAGAATTTGACTTTTTCACACAGATTACAAAAACATAACAAAAAGCTGGCCAATGTTTGAAAGTAGTTCTAGGACAGTGGTAACATTTTTTCATCAAGTAACTGGTGCTTCCAAGCCAGACAACAAAAAGACCCTTTGCAGCCTTTTCCTGTCTGTACAGCTTTTAGCACATTTCAGAGATCAGCGGCCTTGGAGGCAAAACCAGAGAAGAAATCTAACATGCTCTGGACCGAAAGAAATTAAATCTGCCAATTTGCATCAGCTATTTTTAAGGAAGGTCCCTGAGTCCTTAAAACATTTTTTATTCCTTGGGAATAAACAGTTCTTAAAAAAATTTGCTTCAATGACCCTCTCCAGGCAAATGAAATATCATTATGAAAGCAAAATAAAGCTCTCAATAATTATTTTCTGAGTTCTACTTCCAACATGCAAAGTTATCTCAACTTTTCTCCATGCTCTTAGGAAAAGAGCTCTAAAAAAAGCCCATCCTTTCTGTAATCGGTGTGTTTTCAGTATTTAAAGATGGGTTGGAACAGCATCTTTTGAGAATAACTAAGTCTAGAAGACCTTCTTTTGAATAGACTGACACATGAAAATACTGCAGAAGAAAGGTTTGGGCACTCTAGATGTCAAAACAATTCTGGTACTCTTAAGAATTATTACAAATAAACTCAATAAAGTGTCAAAGTATCAATAACTTTGTAATTTGAAGTTTTTCTGTTACTCAAAAGGCAAGGAGATCCTACTTGCAAGACAAAAAAACAACTGAGGAAACCTCTGTCCCCTCTAAAATACACTGCAGCTGTACAGTAATACACCCTTTGTGTAACACAGTTGTACAGTAATACAGCCTTTGTATAACTATATCATAAATATAACTTTTCTCCAATAAGAACTGACCTCTAATTTCACCATTAGTCATTAATATCATCCTGATATCCTGCAGTTAAATAATTTTCTTGTGTACTGGTCTACAAAGGTTGCTTCTGTCACTAAATCTTTGGCAGATTAAGCCTGGCATTAACAAACTGACAGGAAGCAACATGGCAGAAAAGAAACCTCTATGTTTTTTAAAATAATTTCTTCTCATTCAAGGTACCTCTACACGCACATTACCTATTCACTAAGTCTGCTCCACTCTATTGCTCGGATTTTCAAAACTAAGTAAAAGTGCAGTAAAATAATAGGTTTTGCCAGGCTTGCTTTAGAAAAACCAAGTTGCTCTGAAGTACTTCCCTCACCTCACAGCAAATATGAGGCAACTGACTAGCAACAGGCAGGCCACCTCACACTTCTTTGTGGAATAAAAGAATTCACATCAAGCAGTTATTGACAAAACAGTGGCTTGCTGCCAATTACAACTGCCTTGCAGCAATCCCTACACATATGCAACCTAAATACCCACACACCATTCACTTTTACTAATGAAAACTGAAGCTATAGATAGACAACATGTCAATGTGGTGAGCAACCCTAAAAGCAAAGGCAGTGTTTTGATGACTGCAATGTGCTCTGCCTAAAACTCTGAAAAAAATTAATTTAGCCTTCTGAAATGCTAAGAGGGTTAAGAGAAATCCCTCAATGCTTCTCAACAACGGGAGCTAAAGCAACACAGAAAATAATACTGAACTCTTGCATTCCCCAGACACCTTAGGAAGTCAAGACTGATACATGACTGAGCAAAGAAAAGCTTTTAGCAATATTAACTGTTCTGCCATTTCAGGTCATGCAACCTTTAGCTGTAAACCTCTGCAACTGTGCATCCTGTTATTTATTTACAAAACATCCCACTTAACCAGCGGTTGTACTGAAAATGCAGTGTTAACCCACCTTTCAGAGACTTCTTGTTTTAGCTTTGGCATAACACCTGAAGGCAGGTCACTGTCCAGGAGACCCAAGAAGTCTCCTGCATTAAAAGACTCTTTATCCAGCTCAGTGTCTGATGGGTTTTGACCAATGAATGAAGAATCTAAACTCCTCTGATGCACATCTAATGCGTCAACTTCAGCAGGGCGACCACAAATGCCAGGAGTGCTAAAAACATCACCTCCTTCCAATTCTAAGTTACTGTTCTGTTTCACATCCCGCTGAGGTCGACTATTCAGCCCATCATCTCTGAACCCTTTAGCAAAAGGATTGTAATCTATTTTCAGCTGGGTAATCTGGATGTTCTGGTAGGCTGTAACTGCGAAGAATTCAGTCTGTGGAAAGGTAAACGTATGGACATCAGGGCCGTTAAGCTGAATGACTTCTGTGGCTTTGTTTGCAGGCACCAAGTGAAGTCGTGGCAGATATCTGTGCATAGAATGCAGGATTATGTGACCCTCCTGGTCCAGGGTATTGTTGGTAAGTTTAAGTTTGTAGAAGGATACTGGCTGGTGCATCCAGAACTGGCCAGTGGAAGGGGATTCTGGATGAATAAACACTCGTCCTAGAACATGTGGTTCTGCCTTCCCACTGGGCTCCCACCAACGGCCATTCCATTTGTATCGGTGATTGTCCACAGGGGATATGTCCATGACCAGGATGTACTTCTGACTGGAATTCAGCCCCGTAATCCAGTATCGGCAGTACGGAAACATTCGCCTCCCCTGCTTCGTCAGGATCATCTCTGTGTTGCGATGGTAGAATTCATTCCACATGCTGTTGTTATCCAAGGTGACAGTGATGCCCCCTGAGACACAGTCAGCTGGGAGGCACGTCTTGACTCTGGGTTTGACTGGAGTTGATACACTGCTGGCGAGGGCACAAGCATCACGGTTTGCTACTAGGATTCCCTGGTCAGCTTTTCCATTTCCCTGCTGTTGCTTCAAGATGACAAAGAAAGCAGGCGCTGCACCAGACACAGTCCCACCATCCCGGCTAGCCAAGACAATCTGCTGTTTCTCCATGATGAGCACTCTCACAAGCTCTCAAACCAAATGCCAATTCTACAGAGTTTTGACGATCTTCTGTGTGTGTTCACCATTCTGGAAGAAAAGGAAAACACTGTTAAAATTATTCCAATACAATCTAAGAAAGTAATTAAGTCACACGAGACATCCTTTTTGCAATAGCTCTCCACATTACAAACTTAAAAGATAAGCAGTACCATAAAACGGACCTCAATCAGGGTGTAACAAATCAAGGCTGCATGTGTGTGTACAGTTTTGACCTTACAGATATGGGGGCTATGACACTTTTAAATTGCTTTTTCATACAGGCTTTACCCCAACAGAACTCTCTGCTTTGCTTGGTATTTCTAAGCACTTTGTTCTGACATTGCCTCTATTCTGCAGATCATTCACTTAACAACATCAGGCAAAACATGCAGAAGTTTTCAGGACAGCAAATGGCACATTTCTGACACAAAGACAAAAGTCTTGCCAGAAAGAAAGAAAGAGTTCCCTGAGATCTACAACAACTTGTCAAAAATTTAGAAGAAGAAAGAAAAAAGAAATGTTAAAAACATTTTCTCTTAATTCCTTTACTGAAATCGTCAAAGTTTGTGTGTTTGGAATTTCTTTGCTTACACTCCCCAACAACTTCAAGAACTTCTAATTGTCTGTCAAGGGCAGAGAGAAAAGGAAGGGACAAAATATTTCAAATGGATAAGCCCTGGAAAAAGACACAAACTAACCTCCAAAAGACCATGCAGCTAAGATTAAATGGATGAATGTGAAGCACTGGGCAGCCTTAGCTTCCTTTATCTTCTGAATTATGGAAATTATTTAAATCAAACAAGAAAACATTTGTACTGTTACGATTAGCATAATCACTGTTTAGGGAACTAAAGAAGTTACTTTTATCTGCATATACACAATTCCACTTTTGTGTGTCTACCTCCCAGGTTAAGGATTATGTCAACACTGTAAAAAAAGATCATAAACTACTTCATTTTTAAAATAGCCTGTATATTTCTCAATGCAAAAATTTAAAATATGCACTTCTAGTAACACAAAAATCCTATTTCCACATCCAGATGTATTTTGATCCTTATGAATGTGGAACACAACACTGACAAAATATGATTGATTCTTATATCAAATATCTAGCTGGTGAGAGCCAGAGACCACAGTTAATCACCACTGCTAGAAGCTGAGACGCATCCCAGACGCCTGAGCGAACTGGCTGATGTGCCAAGCCACTTCCCTTAGTATTCAAGAAGTCATGGCAGTCAGGTGAAGTCCCAGGTGACTGGAAAAAGAGAAATACTGCACCCATTTTTTAAAAAGCGGGTAGATAAAAGTATTCTGGGAACTACTGACCTGTCAACCTCACCTCTGCGCCAGGGAAGATCATGGAACAGATCCTCCTAGAAGTAATGTTAAGGTGCATGGAGGACAAAGGTGATTTGCCAACACAGTTTCACCAAGGACAAGTCTTGCTTGACCAACCCAGTGGCCTTCTACAACAGAGTGACTGCATTGGTGGACAATGGAAGAGTTATGAATGTTATCTATCTGGACTTCCATAAAGCATTTGAAACGTTGAAATTTCCATAAAGCCTTTGAAACTTTGGAAGTCCCCCACAAAATCCTGTCCTTCTCTCTGAATTGGAGAGAAATGGATCTGTTGGGTGGACTGTTCAGTGGAGGAGAAACTGGTACAATGGTCCCATCCAGAGGATAGTGATCAACAGCTCTGAGTCCCAGGGGACATTCATGACAAGTGGTGTCCCTCAGGGATCCAAACTGGCAAGGTAAATGATGCTAACATGCCTGAATCATGTCCAAAACGACCTGGACAAGCTTGATGAGAGGTCTGAAGTCCAAGTGCAAGGTACTGCATCTGACTTGGAGTAACCCCCAGTATCAATCACAGGCTGGAGGATGAAGGAATTGAGTGGCCCTGCTGAGAAGGACTTGAGGCTGCTGGTGGGTGAGAGGCTGGACACAACCCAGCCATGGCATTTGCAGTCCAGAAAACCAGTTATATCCTGGGTTGCATCCAAAGCAGTGTGGCCAGCAGGGCAAGGGATGGGATTCTGCCCCTCTGCTCTGCTCTGGTGAGATCCCACCTGGAGTGCTGCATCCACCTCTGGAGTCTCCAGCACAGGAAGGACACAGATTTCTTGGAGCAATTCTAGAGAAGGACCACAAAGATGCTGAGAAGGATAGAACACCTCTCCTGTGAAGACAGTCTGAGAGAGTTGGGGTTGTTCAGCCTGGAAGAGGCTCTGGGGAGACATAATAATTGCAGCCTTTCAGTACCTAAATGTGACCTACAATAAATTTGGAGAGTGACCTTTACAAACGCTGTGATAGAAAAAGAGGAAATGGCTTCAAAATGAAAGAGAGAAGTTTAGATTGGATATTAGGAAGAAATTCTTTACTACAAGGGTGGTTAGGCACTGGAACAGGTTACCCAGAGAAACTCTGGATGCCCCAACACTGGAAGTGTTCACCACCAGGCTGGAGATGGGGTTTTTAGCAACCTGGTCTAACGGAAGGTGTCCCTGTCCGTGGCAGGAAGGTTGGCTCTAGGTGACCCTTAGGGTCCCTTCCAACCAAAACCATTCTATGATTCTATGGGTTGGAAAACAACCATATCTCTTTCCAGAGAATTAACTCTTAGTTCACAAGTTTTAAGTGAACTGGATATAGAATAAGACATCTTTATTTTGTTAGGACTGGGGTACTATAGGAGGAAAAACTCCTCTGTGCTAACAAGCTGCCACATACATGTGGCAAATGGCCTCAAAGCTCAAGAGACAATTTATACCCCATTTATCATTTACATGATAAATGTTCCTGACAGCTAGGAAATATGAGAGATCTAATTCTACCCTTTACATTTCACACTTTAAAACTTAATGTAAAAGTTAAATTGGAGGAAATAAACCAAAATTGTTCTGCACAGATTTTGATACCCGTGAAGTTACAAGGTCTGGTTTTCAGTTTAACTTTGCAGACTAAATTCTTCCCCACAAACATACCCACAACCAACTAAGCACTGAGGATTCCTTAACAGAGTCTAGGATACAAAATAAATTCAAGTATACTGCTCCGCTTTTTCAGTAGATTACACCTCAATTCCCAGCAATGCAAAAAGCTATCCCCAAGAAATAAGTGCTTTCATATTCACCTACAAGAACAGACAAATATAAATCTCAGATACACAAAGTGGTGGAAAAGGAAACACAGTCTAAGTTCTATGTGATTTTACAACAGCTTACTCTGTATATACACATATAACACATTTACATGTACAGTAACCATACAATCAGAAAGTAAGTTCACATTAATGCTGTGCAGTATGCACCAAAACTGTATTGGCTCATAAAGGAAACACACGATCAAAGTGGTTTCAGATCTGGTTTAAAATACGCAGAATGCCTGTAACTTTAAATTTACTTGATTCCTTTAAATTTATTTTACTAAATTATCGTACTTAAGACATACCAGGGAAAAAAAACATTAAAAAAACCCTCAACAACCATGCATTCAGCAAAAGTTCTATGCATATACAGACCTACGGAGTAACAGTTTCTGTTCTCCAGTGCTCACAGTTCTTATGTTGTGCTGCTGTAGCTATTTCTACCACAAGCACCACACACAGAATCAAGTTCAGTCTATGATGCGCGTGGTTAAAATATGATTATGTGCAATTAAAGTAATCAAAATCTACGTTATTTCTACGTATATTACTAGCACAGTCTGTTACCAGAAAGCAATTTCATATATTACATTTGGTGACACACAGGAGCCTGTGTTATTATAGCACATAGACTCTAACCCAGTATTTCAGGGGAAACACGTGTATTTGTGGAAGCTGAAGTTCTGAACAGCGTCAGAGATTTCTCTTTTCTACACGCAGACCTTGTATGTGAGAAGCAGCGTCCAAGCAGGGCGCAGCGACCAAAACCACTCAGAAGTTGCACTGAGACCCACCAAAAGCAGGATGACAATCAGATGCGAAAGCGTCCTTCTCAAACAAACAAACCAACCCAACTGCCCACGCAGCGACCGGGACGGGCGGGCACCGGGAGGCACCGCGGGAAGGGGAGCGGCGGCGGCGCGCGAGCCCCGGGGCTGCCCCGCCCGCCACCACCCGCCGGGAGCCCCAT
>VZSE01007886.1:2257700-2311152 GCA_013398275.1 Promerops cafer
GCGCCCTTCCCGATGGGCGTCCGGGCCCCGAGCGCGTTCCCACGGCCACACCGGCCCCGGCCCTGCGGGCGCGCTCCTCCCGCGGCACCGCACTCCCTTCGGCTGCCCGCAGCGCTTTCCCGGGACTCCTCGTCTTTCCTCCGCCTTCCGCATTTGTAAATCACGGAAGAGGGGTTCGTGAGCGGCGGGGTGCGATGCTCCGGCGGTAGCCGGAGCTACGAGCGAACGCCGACGGTGCGTTGCTGGGTTTCAAAAGGATTTCCCACGCTGTGGGTGCTACTCCCGCTCGCACAAGGCTCTCGGACCCGGCAGGGCTCCTGGGGACCGGAGTGGTTGTCGAGCGCCCGCGGAACTGCACTCACGCCAATCCCCGAGTTACCTGGAAGCTACCTGAGAGCCCAAAGAGTTAAATAAAAGCCCATCAGCACAGGAACGTATTCACTAATACCTCTGAATATAACAGCCCTTCGTGGGTTAGGCAAAAGGTGATTCTGGAGATATCCATGAAGTCGATATTTGGTATACAATGAAATAATGGAACAAATGTTGAAGAAAAAAAAAATACATAAAGAAACACTCATGAGCTCTGGGCAACATGGGCGTGTGCAGGTTGGCTGAATTGTGTGGCAGTTGTAACCGAGAGCTGCAACTGCATCAATGAGGAAGGCCAGGCCTCCTGTGCAGTCTTGAAAAATAATTTCAGATTGATTAGGGTAAAGGCAGATCACAGGTAAAGGAAACTAATTTAAAATTTAAACAAAAGCTGGTGGTAAACAGCACCATAATATAGCCCTGGGCTGAAATTTCTGTATTAGAGGTCTTAGCCTCAAAAGGTGCTCAGTCATCGCAGCAATCTGCATTCCCCAGGCATTGTGGCATTACTGAGAATATGTGACAATATGGCTGGGTAGTCCATGAGGGATGTAGAAAGGGAAATGTCTAATTAGACATAGATTTCTATTTCGGCAAAATTGAACTTCGTGTTGAATTGATACCAAATTGAGTGGTTGGTTCTCAGATCACTGAGAAGCTCTAAGATTTCTTCCCTCACATCTTAGATTATATATGAGGAATCTGTATACAAAGGTTACATATATATATTAACTGGTACATAAGCTAAGCTTTTGTTGGGCTTTTACAGTCTTACAGCCGAAGTTCAGAAGGGTTTGGGTGTCAATGGAGAAAGCGCTGGTGGGCTTAGGACCTTTTTGGAATTTCTGGGCTGATTGAGGGATAGCTTCTTTGAAATTCCTGCTGCTATAAGGGATGAAGTGCCCAATTCCCAGCTGCAGGATCTGTTTTAGTTAATAGGCCAAACAGAGGAAACGTCACCCAAATAAAATTTACTGTTTGACATTAACTGTAATGATGTTGCAAGCATATAAAAGGATAAAGAAGTAATGTCAAGGCAATCAGAGATATTGGAGTTTTGGAAAAATAAAAGATAACACATGGAGGGGAAGTAAGTCTTTGATAATCTCTCAGGGGGAAAAGACATTATGACTAGAGTCGTTTTGAAGGAAACCTGATGGTGTTTGTGAATATCACAGAAATGAGCCAACTGCGTGTTACAGCTAAAAAAAAAAAAAAAAACAAAAACCCAAAGAGGTGTTATTTTGGTCTCTAAGTGCAAAAAATATCCTTTATTGGAAAGAGGTAGATCTCATTACTGCTGTGTTGAAGAAGTTTCTATGCAAGTTAGATTGGGAAATCTTAACTTTAAAAATGTTCACATCATTTGAAGCAGAGATGCCCAAATTACAAGTGAGGTTTTACAAAAAAAAAACTTTTGTTTGTAGGATTTTTTTTTTTTGAAAGCTAAGTATTGGGAAAGTAAAGTTCATTAGAGACTGAGGAACCTTAAATAAGCAAGAAAAATAATTATCCTCCTCTCCCCCTCCTTTCCCTTCTGAATAAAACCTTTGAAAGGGGGAAGTGGAGAAAGAGCAGTCAGTACCTGTTCTTCCAGGGGCGTGTTTGCCCAGGGACCACACTGCTCTTCAATATCATCTGTTTACCCAGAGGCTCCCACTCACTATCCCAGTTCTCTCCACCCTCCTGTTCACACATCGTTCACTGTGGGCCTCTTCCCTTCTCTTGAAATCAACACCCAACTCTTTCAGTTCTTCCATCCCCACCCTTCCCATTAAGAGTGATAAAACAGGCCTGGAAATCCAATAGGAGTGTTCCCACTGAGGAGCATATTTAGGAAATAAAGGCTTTAGAAAACTGAGCAGAAACAGGCACATCCTTTTATAAGAAGAAATTATGCAGGTTTTGAGTGGGCTGAGGTCGTGGGAGGAAGGAAGTGTGATACAAAGAGAAAGGGTGGTGCTAAATCTGGTCTATGCCTAAGGCTGGCATTTTATTGCCAAACTCATTACCTGCTCTGTTTATTCCCGATGACTGTAGAAATTAAAACTCTATAAACAAATTTTGTTCTCCCATTAATAATACCCATTTATAATTAATCAAAATGTAAAAATAATTACATTTAACAATAATTGCATTTAACAACCACTACCACCCTTATGTTTGAAGTGTGTTATGTAAATGCTTTAATCAATCACTCAAAGCCTGCAAAATGTCAGATTAAGGATGCAGCTTCCTGGGCACTGAGCAAGTCAGGATCATATGAAGGAAATAATGTGTGATTTTTTCATGAAATCAGCATTACACACATGGGAACCAGATAAAGATCGCTGAGATAATTGTGAAGCTGACATTCACTAGCTTTGCAGCATGGATTTTGCATTCCAAATAATGACCTTCTTATCTTAATACACGGAAAGGGTTCATTGATGATGGCTGCTTCCTAAGAGTTTCCCTTGGTTACATTGGAGCTGCTGCTATTGTGCCTCCTCGTCACAGTTTAAACCTGAACCTTCCCCTTATACCGGTCACCAGAGCTGCAAAGGTAGCAGCGTAATTGTACACCAAGAAAGGGTCTTCTTTCCAAAGCCAGAGGCCAGGAATCAGGCACTGGGACTGGAGAGGTAAGGTTGGGCGGAAACTCTGTCCAGGTTTTCTTAAATAATTCGACAAGGAAAAATGGCAGGCGAAGCAGAAGACCTGCCCCTAGCTTTATTGCTGTTTTTGTTTCACAGATGTGATAAAGCCCCCCAAGACCTCATCGAGGTCTCCAGACTTCTCCCCCTTGCAGCCTTCCTTCTTACGTCTTCCTGTCTCTGGACACTTGCAGGAGCCTGTGCTTCTGAGGCTGCGCTTCTGCTCTGTCTTTTACAGATGGCCAAGTCCTCTCCTTCACAGGGATCGTCCCAGCTTCCCTCCACGAGGGCCAGGGACTGTTGCGACCTCCGAATTCCCAAGCTGTTGCCTTCCCCAGCCCAAAGAAGGCAGGGCTGAAACAAGGCTGCAGTTCAGCTCCTCACCCTGTCATTCTACAGAGAGCTGGGAGACCTGCGGCAGCACCCACAGGAGGGGAGCTGCTGGCGCCGGCGCGTCTCTCTGCAGTTTACTCTCGGCACGGTGTTTATTGAACGCAGAAACCCCCCGGGAATGCGTCAGTGATGAGACGCTGGGATTTGGCTTTCTTGCTGTAGGCGATATCCTAACGGGCACAAGGTACCTTTGGGATCGGGCCGAAGACCACCGCCCGCCGAAGGGAGCAGCCCCGACCATCCCCGCGGAGCTCTCCCAGCCTCGCTCTTTCCCAACTGCTTTGTGTGCCGCAGTTTTGGCTCTTCTGCTGCCACAAGCCTAGCCGAGCCCAGACTTTTTTCCTTCCTTTTCCCGTTCTGAAGGGAGCCCAGCCTAACAAACCCTTTCCTGCCCGAATGGTTCAAACCCACCGTCCCCAGGCCTTGGGCTGCCCCTTCCTCACGGTGTCGGGCGACACCGCACGCGAGGGGTTAAACCTTCCCCCCGGCAAGCCCCGAGGAAGGCGGCTGCCGGCGCAGCTCCCGGGGTCAGATCGCTATCGCAACGCCATCGACCTGAGTCCCGCTAGTAAATGGGGGCTGGGGGCGGGGGCCGGGCCACAAACCTGCCCTGAAGCGCTCTGGGGGACACGGCGTGCGAGGGGAGCGGGGGCTGCCCTGCGCCCCAGGGTCCCCCGGGCAGGTGCTGGTATCGGGTGCCTCCATCCCCGCGGCCCAGGGCTCCTCCGTGACCGTACACACGCCGCGGGAACCCGAACGCTGATCGCTCGTCATCCACGTGAGCACGGAGCTGTCCTGGAGCCCCGGCAGGAAGCTCCGGCTGCAAACCCCTTGCACGCGTCTGCCGGCAGCAGGGCGAAAGCAGCTGCGGCGCAGAGGCACCCCATGCCAGCGCTCCTGGCTGAACTTCCCGACAGCAACCAAGCCTCTCCCTGGCTCCTAGAATTATTTCCTTTTAAACTAAAAGTGGTGGTGATATCTCAGATATGGGAAGCCAGCAGTTCTCATGCTGCAACATCCTCATTTAAAGCAGTTTTGAGAGCCCCAAACGATATTACAGATCTAACAGAGAGACTCTACCCATGCCCTGCAACCTCTCGGTAAAAGGAGACATGAAGCAGGCACAGCTCGTCCCTCCTGCAAGGGACAGAGCTCTGCCCCTGCAGCCCAGACTGCCACTGGCATACTGGGGTCAAGGCCTTGGACCTTCCCCAAAGTAGGAGGCCTACCCGGTGGGTAACAGGGAGGAGGGAAAAGGGAGAGCGTGGAGTAGGGGAAAGGGATGAGGCAGGCACCAGGCACTGGGGTACTGCTCAGAGGCAGAGCCGTGGGGTCACAGGTTTTCTGCGTGGGTTGGAAACCATTCTTAGACCATGTCGGACCATCTAGAGGCTCCTATGCATTGGCAAAACTTTTGCCCTCCCCAGTGGTGTCTGAGTGGTCAACAGCAGGTGAGGGGAGCCCAAGGTATCTGCTGTCCCACTTGAGCATGAGGGCACCCTCTCCCCTCCCCTGTCTCCTGGCCCCAGCAGCACTGCCCTAGCGGGACTAAGATGCAGGGTGGACAGTTTTGCCATTTGAAGCAACTTACTGCCCTAAGCACTTGCCTGCTACCCACATCCTACCTCTGAGGCTGATGCAAAGGAAAAATAAAGCTCCTGAGGCAGGCATGCAATGCAGAGACCAGCTCAGACACCTGGCAGCAGAGCACCAGCTCTCAGAGTCTGGTTTGAGGCAAGGAGACTTGCTCAAAAAGCCACAGCTGCATCAGTGAGCAGTGCAGTCAGAGCATGTTCACAGACCAAAGCAGTTTGCATTAGCAGCCTGCTGCTTCTGCTGTACCCATTTGGGCAGGGATGATGTCCTCAGTCCAGCTCCTCACCAGGTCTGGGAACTGGCAGCCCTTGGGCAGCCTGTGAGCAGTAGATGCATTCTCACAGCCCATCTCCCAGCGTGGCCTCAGTCAAAACTCCCCCATGCAGTGTGAGGAGGGACTGTCGGGACATTCACTATGAGCGCAGCATCCTTACCTAAAACAAGGACATGCTACGGTGTCCATTTCAGGCCAGTGTTCCCATGTTATGTGTTTCACTGAAATGCTTCCAGAGAAACTACTAAAAAGGCACAGACAAGGCAATCATCAAATATGCAGTTTCTTGATAGATGCTGCTGATAAACAACATAACCACATCACAAAACTGCACAAGCAGCCTAGGGCACAGACAAGCAACGAACTCCGTACGGTCTGAGAGCTGGCACTTGAAGATGTTTCTGCATCCCTC
Organism: Promerops cafer; assembly: GCA_013398275.1. Lineage (NCBI taxonomy): Eukaryota > Metazoa > Chordata > Aves > Passeriformes > Nectariniidae > Promerops > Promerops cafer. Next base: position 2,263,384 of record VZSE01007886.1, read on the forward strand.
CCAAGCCTGCTTCATAGGGCAGCTCACCAAATCTACATCTAGAAATCTCATCAGGTTTTGCATGCTGAATGTCAATGCAAACAAAAAATGCTAGTTTGGGGCCAAACTCTCATTTCAGTTGCTTCCTGTAGTTTTGCAGGAGTCAATAGGTATAACTGAGCAGAGGTAAAGTCTGGCCAGGAAAATCTCCCAACTCTTAGACTGTATGGAGTAAGAATACAGAATTTTCTTTTGCTCAGCAATCTGCTACTCCTTCTTGACAGCTGAATCACAATAAAAAAAGCATTCAGAAACATAAGCAGGATTACCCTTCACTGTTCACCAGCAAGATCACTAAGCAGAGTAAAGCACTGAGGCCATCTCAAAAGATGTGCCTGCTGCCAAGGACCCTTAGAACAGTTCAGTGGCATGGTGGCAAAGATCCTGAATTGGTCAGCAAGGGGAAGGATCTGGCTGGTCACGCACAGCATCCTTGTGGGTGTAAGTGCTAGCGGGGCTGCTGGTGGTGCTGGGGCTGCCCCAAGCCAGGCAGGATGGCTGTTCTCAATCTGAGTTGTGGCAGGGACAGGAAAGAGAGTGTGGCCATAGGGAGGTATTGAAATTGCATTTGTGGGATGCAAAATAGGATTTCATGGCTGAGCAGGCAGCAGGGAGAGCTGCAGGGGAAACAGAACCTGCTGGGAAAGGTTTCCCCTATAGACTTGCAGATCATTAAATGACTTCAGCTTTCTGAAGGGCCTATGTTCAACTGCCTTTATGGGCATATTTCTTAGGATCGTAAACAATGAATGTGAGAGATTTTAAAAATCAGGCAAAGTCTGCTGTTAAACAAGTCCCAAGAGTAGCTCCAATTTGTTCTGTAGAAGAGGAGACTGGCATTTCTGAGACACAAATGTCATTCTAGAGACTACAAAATGTCCCCAGCTGGCACATTACCCCACCTCTGCCCTCCCTGAGCTGTCCCAGCTCTCTCTGGAGCAGACAACACTGGCTCGCTGGCCGGGGTTGCAAAACTGAATCGATCCCTGAACTTCCTCAGGACTGCTCACTGCAGGCTGCCCTTCTGCTTTTCTGTGCGTGAGGGATCCCACCACCAAGGCCCGCTCCTGTTGCCAGCATCCTCCCTGCAAGCAAAAGCTCAAGTGGGAAGAAACTGCGGTAGCAGAAGCCATTGTCTGTGGGTTCATCTGCACTGAGGGAAAGGCATGTTGTGCCCTTTAACCACACCTGGTGAAAACAAGGCAGTGCCTTGCTTCCATCTGTGCTAGCAGGTTCAGGAAAAGAGTTGTGGGAGAGACACAGATACACCTCATCCTGCTACTGTATGGCAAGACCACAGAAAGTCTTGTCTTCTTTAAGATTTAATCCCCATTTGTACTAATGTTGTGCTAAGAACAGGTTTTTCTTTGTTTGCCAAATTCAGTGTCAGTGATGCTCTGTGAGATGTTTACTGAGACAATAAATCCATTAATTTTTTCTCATGAAATTTTAGAGCCTTCCTGGAACAAAGGAAAGTGCATATTTTCTACATTCACAGATTTCTGATAAACAGGCAAGCTGTAAAGCACGATGTTGAATTCTTGCCAGCCTTGTGACGGCATCATCCCCTGGACTTCCGTGAGCTGCTGCGCAGTGCCCCTGCTGTGGGATCAGCATCAGGGCTCAGCAGTGCTACATAATGCTTCAGCAGCTGAACGGGCTCAAGGAAGAAAACCAACGTCATCCCAGCAGATCATCTTTACCCAGGAGAGGTCAAGGCATGGTATATAGGCAGACTGGGTGCATTTTTAGGTTACATACCACCCCTCAGTTGTGCTATTTTCATGCCAGAAATCAAGCTCTGATGATCTCAGTGCCTTTCTCACAGATTTACACCACTATCTGCAATGGGGGGTTCAGACCTGCAGTGCAGGAGGCCTCTGGGATGAGGTCTGCTCCACTGAGACAACAATGGTCGAGTGTGTGAGCATAAATCCCCCCAAAAATCCCTGTGGGCCAACTGTGTCTTTAGTTCCAGCACTGCAGCTCCCTACCCTACAGCTTGACAGAGCTTAGCAGACTGGCAGTATTTTGTGGAGTATATTAAGAAAGGAAACAGAGAAATACCAAGCTGTGCTAATTTCTACCATAAATGAATAGGTTCAGCCCCTCTCATTTGGATCCTTGCCTGATGATGCCTGCAGAAAAACCCACTGGCCGGTTGGGCAGCAGCCCTGATCAATTTCAGTGGTGACCCAGGGAGACTTCATCAATAGGTGGAAAATATGGGAAAGATTTCACATAGTGAGCCTGATCGTTGCCTCAGGTACAGCCCAGCATATCAGCTTCAATGGAAGAGCATTGGCTTAATTGGGAGTGTTGGCAGACAAGCTGGAGTGAATCAGACAGGGGGGAGGGAGTGTGAGAAGTCACCGGCTGTTTGCTCTGCCAGAGATTTCCACCCCCTCAGCAGTGCTGGTAGAAGCATGTGCCTGTGCTTCATCCTTTTCTGTGCATCATCAGCTATATCTTCAATACCCTCAGCAGCACCAGCACTGCTGGCCCTGGCTGGTGGGGTCCTCAATTACAGCAGAGAGGGAGCAAACAAATATTGGGCAGAGGGTCTTAAACTGTCCCAGCTGTCTGATGAGATGCTAAGCCTTGAAGTCCAGATTTGACACAGGTTTTTTTTCACTTTGCAGGGCTTCTGGCAACAGCTAAGTGTCTGCTTCTTTCTGGAATGCAGTTTGGGTCCCCTGCATAAGCCCCAAGTCTGCATCTTCTTTGCCCTTACACCCTGCAGCTCAGGTACAAGGTTCATGGTCACCAAAAGGCTGTTTAAGCTCAGTCCCTCCTCATATGCCCTGTTTAAGCTCAGTCCCTCCTCATATGCCCTGCCACACGCCTGCACAGTATTTCTGCTCCTCTTTCTCTTTGTGTATCTTTGTGTAAGAAGAGGGATTCTGTAGACAAATAATACCAGGAAATGTATTAATTAGCTCTGAACCTTGCCTGACGTTGGGGAGGCATGCTGCTTTACATCCTCTAGCAATGTGAACCTTGGGGGCTTTCAGCTTCTTTAAAGGTAATTTAATAAAGAAGGAAGAGTGAGAGGCAGCAGCGAGTGACCAAAGGACTCCATGCTCTGGATAGCACCATATCACACAAGCAAAAGTCACTGTTGCAGGGGCATTCATTGGCAGAACAGAAGCAGAGAGGCAGCAGCAGTCTCCCACGCAGCTCAGGTAATGACAGGGTAGCAGCCAGGATCATTGTCTTCTATATTAACTAAGAAAGGAGAGACATTCTCAATTTGCTGCAGTGACTGCCATGTTGCAGCGTACAGTCTGCTCCTCTCCAGTGACCCGCCGCTTCTGTCAGCTCCCCCTTTCTGTCACCTTTACTGGCACTGGATGTTTATCAGTATGTGCTGCAATCTCCTGTATTCCAGCTGGATCATTTATGCATGCAAGCCCTCTTTCCTTGTCACGAATTTGTGCTTCCTTACACCACATGCTGGCAAGAGCCAGCTCCTATAAAAACTCTTCTGGAAACTAGTCCAGTTCTATAAAATCTATACAGAACTGAGCAAAGCTTAAACCAACAAGTGCCATCTATTTCCTGGGGTCTCACATTTCTTTCAGTTCTATTTCAAGCCTGTGAAAAGAAACTGGAGGAAACAAAAGTTGTTTAGATACTTTCTGTGCTGCTGAAATACATGTTCCCTTATTTCAGTCCTACTGTCAAATATAACCAAAAGATGTTCCATTTCACCTGGCTGCAGTTGGGGGTGACTCGGCTTGGCATGCCTCAAGCTGGAGGATCCACGGAGTAATTAGGAAGTGAGGAGTCAATCATCTTTGTTGCTGCTAGACCTCGGTGCAGTGACTGAGGTCTGATTCATACTGACACTGAATTCCCTTTATATGACAGAAAATGCAATCAAAACCCATGTCCATCGGTCTTTTCTGTTCTTGGACTAAGTAATTGATTTCTAGCTCTGTTTCCCATGGTAACAAGGCTCTCTGATCACCAGCTGCACGTGTTGGCCCTAATAGCTTTTGAATCCACTGCTTTATTTTGGCCAAATGCAATGGCAAGATTGAGGTCTGAAGGATAATTAAGTTCCTACAAGTTTTCTGAAAAAAGTCTGCATGTGGCAGACCCTATTACTTCCACATCAGTACCTTCACTGCAGATGGAAATTCAGTGAGTATTGGATGCCAGAGACTCCATCAAGGGAAAAGGTCTTGTCAGAACTGTAACTAGGGGCAAGTTTCATCCAGAGGTTGCAATCACCCATGGGATCCAAATCCACAGGAATCCAGTGTTTGCAGAACAACTTGCTACTTTAAGGGAGCACAGCAGGTGTGAAATAACAGATCAGTATAAAATTAGGACTGTCTATGAGGGTTCCTCACAGAAATCCCTGCTAAAAAATAAGAGGATTTGCAAAAGTTGGTGATTGTTGAGCATCAGGGGAGGATGAATACTGCCAGGAATGTATAGAATGTAAATCACGAAAATATCTATGTGCAAATATTGTTCCTTTCACCGGTCAGTGAGACTCAGATTTGTACTCAAAATTAATTGCATTTCACTTCCAGGGAGTGTTTTTACAGAGCCAAGACTTCAACACTTCCCTCCAAACACAGGTCAAGAAGGAAGGTGGCTGGTTCCAGGGTAGCTGTGCAGTAGCTCCAAGGTATATCTGCGCACTCGCTGCAAGCATCTGCTGAGCTGTCAGCCCTGAACACACCACTCCCCACACTGATCAGGTACTGGATCAGGCTGGAGCATCCCCATATCTGCAGGCTGAGCTGCCAGCACAGCCCAGTCTGAGGCTCATCAGCCAGCCCTGGCACTGGAGGCGACAGTGGCATGTCTCCTCCTGTGCTCACTACTCCTGTACAACACAGGCAGTGCTGTGAGCTTCTGCTGAGCTCCTGCTAGGTGCTGTGGGGCCCTGCTGCCTCACCACTTAGCTGGTAACTGCCCCCCGTGGCTTGAGCCTCTGTTAAAAAGAAGGAGATGCTGTCTCTCCCTGTCTCAGGGAGATGTGGATGAAGGAGTGTGGTCAGGCTTACCTGTATGGGACAGAAGTTGCTTCAGCATAAACGTGCAGATGTTGGACATCCCACTGCCCCAGTAGACCGGGCAAGGGCTGCTGCTTGGGAAGATGGGAGGGACTGCACTGTTGTACTGGGGTGGTGGAAAAAAAAGGGTGGCTGTGGGACAAATATTTTGTTTAATTAGGAAAACAGTGTGCCAGGCTGGTGCCTAAATCAGAGCTGTTAGGCTAGAGCTTCCCTGGGGTCAGGATCACGGTGCTGTCTCCAAGCAGATGCAGGGCCAGGCCAGCTCTGTACAGCCTCTTCCTGATTTGAGAGCAGAAGACTGCAGGGCACCTGGGCTGGACCAGAGAGAGCACCTCATCCTTTACCAAAACACACAGCCAGCCCCCACCTCAGACACCTGCTTCGTCCCAGCTGAGGCAATGCCATCTCTGTTCTGGTATGTCATATATAAAATTTCACATTTCTGCTTTTTGACTCCCTCTTGACAGCTCATCCCATCTGTCCCCATTTTAAAATCTCCTTCCCTCCCTCTTTTTTCACTAGTTCTTCTTCTGGTGTTGCCTCTCCCACCCACAACACAGCCTCATTTGTACCTGGTCTGCCCAGGCTTTTATGCAAAAGGATTAAATCATCATTTGAGCCGGATCTAAGGGACATCACTGGGCACTGGAACCTTAAAATATTAACTAAATCAGCTGCTTCATGCTTTGGAAGTCGTTTTTCCTGCATTGCAGATGGGGGGGTGAGCGCTCGTGCCGTTTCCCATCACTCTTCCTCTCTGTGTGAGCTGCAGGCAGAGGGCGTGCAGCGTGCTGTTTGCTTGTGAAGAATAAAAGCATGAGGTACGCCTTTTCTTCTCTGCAAGTTGGAAATCCAGGGGCTCTTTTATGTTGTGTTTGGAACATTTGAGTCAGGAGCTGAATTCTACCCACCTCCTCCGAACCTCTTTTCCACTGAGAGCACTGCCAGTAGCTGGATGGGCGCGCACGACAATTTTCAGGGAGGAACTGACGCAAAGGTCTGGCATTCCTGGCTAGGAAGCACCACGTCCCCGTAAGGGCTTCTCCCCAGCTTCCTGCAAAGCGGTGGCCGCAGAGCCTCTCTTTGTGGAACCACTGGCCCCTGCCCATCAGATTTTGGCCTTCACAATCTTAAGGCTGGAGCAATGCAGAGTAACTGCCACCTGGGCAGGACAAACACGTTCTCTGCCCCCGAGAAGTAGCTGTCATGCTTGGTGAAGGAAGAAAGACGACTTTCAGCTGGGGCTGACTATGACCCCACACAGTTAGTGAGCATCATCACACGTTCTGCCACAGTTAAGAGTCTGGGACTCAAACACAGTACAGGTTTTATTATTAAAAAATGCATAAAAACTAAAGACATGCTTCCCAGAGTTAGAGTCTATATGTACATCTGCACTTCCTAGGCAGCTGCAGGGAGCATAGCCTTCTGTCCTCACTGCAAAAGTGCACTGCACAGGTTTTCGTTACCCTTTGTTAGGTGTTATCTTCTCACCTGCATTTACAGCATTCCAGCTAAGTGAAGAGAAAACCCTGTACCGCCTGGAGTGTAAGATGGTAGAATTCGTATCTGTGACTGAGAAACCATACTGAATTTCTGGAGACACCTGTAAGACATCTCTGTTCAGTAGGAAAATTAACAGAAAGGACCCATGCTCAAGTTCCAGGCTAAAATTCCCCTTCCCTAGGAAGAGTTCTCACTAAGGGCTGAAACTTGACCTCAATTTTATATTTAGACCCCGACCTTATAATAAGCAAATACTGGGTATCGAAGGGTGGAGTGTTCTGATACCAAGTCTGCAATCTCATTTGACTTTTTGGTCCCACCTTTGTCAACTCAGTAAATGCTGACGTTTGTGGTATTAGTTTGAGGAAGTGCAATGTGGAATCCTAGGTAATACTGCCAAGTTTTCAGCGCAGTGAAAATAAAAGAAATTAAGATCTCGCAAATATTTAGGATAAGTAGAGTAAGATGTAACTGCACTTCCTTGCTGGGAACCACTGCACAAAACAAATGCTGATTTACAGTAAAATATTAAATTATTAAAACCCACACAAGCACTTGCAGTTACAGTGAGTCAGACATGCTGATTGTAAAACAAAACAAAACCCAAAGAGCAAAACCATTAATTGTGCCCTGTCTGGAAGGCTGCAGTGATACTACTCCATGTTTTATGTGACTTTTACAGCATGCCAGAAAACCTCCTAAATAGGAAGGCCAGTGGTTCTCAAGCTTTCTCATCATGAGGCCTCTTTCTTCAGAAAGAGATCTTCCAGTTGATCCCTCTCCCCAACACACACATCTTCCTGAAACTGATTTCACACATCACTATAGCAGCTACAGTTCTTCGTTACTTGAAGAAGACATAGGACTAATAAAGAGAATGATAGAAAGAATCCAACTTTGAAGTAAATGCTGAATCCTGCTCCTGCTGAAACTGAGCAAGTCTCTCATTCTGTATCTCTGTCTTCTTCCTCTCCTGGAGGGCAGCACTTAGCATTAATTAGCACTGTTTCCCCACACCGCTGTTAAGTCCTCTCTACACTGCTTCCTTTCCATTCCTTTGAAGCTGGATTCTGCCCTCACATAAGCCAGTTGCTCTCCCTCCCTTTGCATTTTAATGTCAGCTGCAAGTCTAGTCAGGCCTGAACTGGCATCAAACAGAAGAAAAAGAAAGACATTAAAAAAGGTACATGGGGAGAAGAAGAATGCTGGATTTCCTTTTTTTTTTTTCTAATTTCCTTGCTCACCAAAACATCTGAAACTCTTAAAAGAGCCCTGGACTGAGGAAGTGGCAAATGTCACTGCATGAAATGAGCCAGATGTTCAAATTCAGTGCTGGGTAGGAGCAGATCCGTTGATCAGTTTGAGAACCACTGAGGTAGGCAACAAGTCTAGGCAGTACTGCTGAGTGAACACGAGGGGAATTTTGCCCTCTTGTCCTGAATGACAATATAAATACCCACTAGAGTTTTCAGAGGTACCAGTCCCGAAGTCACGCAGCCAGGATTGAAGACAACATCTACACAAGAGCAAGCACTGACTGAACAGAAGGTGTATTCAGCTCTGCTCCAGCATTCAGTGAGAAGAAGCAGAGCACAGACTCTGACTCCCACCTTAGCTCTAAACTCCTTTCAGCAGGATGTGGTCAACCTGTAACCCTACTGCCTCCCCCCCCAAATCCAAGGGGTTGTTGGGGTTGCAGTTCTTCCAAGGTATTTGCCACTGCAGCCCACATGGGTGGTGAAAGCTACAAAAGCTGCCCAAGAGCCCTGGCCAGTGCTGTTCAAAGCCATTCCAGATCTGGCATCAGAGCCCCAGGAGACACAGCACCATGCTGCACACATCCAGTCCAAGGGAAGCAGAGTGTCACTGCTATGTACAGGCTAGCAACTCTTCTCTCCCTCTGTCTCTAGCTCATACAGAAGGCTTTTGTCCTCCCCTTCTTGTCCATCTGGATGCCTTTCACCCTCAGCATCATCTCCAAGGCACAAGGGGCTCATGATGTAGCGATAGTCACTTGTGACAGCAGCAGCTGCCCCAGCAACAGTCTCTTCAGCATCCATATTTCCAAAGGAGGCGTGCAGGGCAGGGTCACTTGCAGATGCCTCTTTGTCCTTCCCAATGTTGACATAGAGAGGATCTTGACTGGAAGAGAGCGTGGACATCCTCCCGCGAATCATTTCCAGCTGGGACCGGAGTACTCCAAAGCTGGGGCGTAGCTTGGGCTCAGGATGCCAACATCTGCACATGAGATCATAGCTGCAAAACAGAGGGAGACATGAGCACTGAGCAGCAGAGCAGCCATGCCCTGCACCTCTGAACACGGGCTCTGGGCAGTGAAGCTTAAAAACCGCAGACACTTCCCCCAAAACCTGTCAGCGTTGGACGTGCACAGGTGACACAGCATGGACAGCCATTATGGGTCTAATTTCTTGTTTCTTCCCATTTTCAAGGGCATTCTCCCTTTGGTCAAAAATGTTATTTAGATGGTATCAAAAACCCAAAAGCCCTGTCAAAGTATGCTGAATTTCCTGGTAAAGCCCTTGTTCCACTGTCTGGAGGGAGCTAGAATAGGACTGTGAGTGTGACACCTAGTAATAGCTTTTGAATTTATTCACAAAAAGCACCCTCACAACCTCTGCCACAGCTGAAGCCATCCCTCCAAATTCTAGCTCAAGAGCAGATAAATCTCAGGAAGAAAACAAAGATCAAACTGTGGGAGGTGCATGTTATTTCCAGAGTATTCTTTCTTTCATGCCATGTTAACTCAGCACTCCCAGGGTATGGAGAGTAAAGACAGAGAGTACAATGGAACTGATAAAGGAGCCTGATATCTTAGATCTAATCAAACAGAAACCATGGGAGAGACAGACACAGATAACTAGTCCCTGGGGTAGAAGTGACCAAGAGACATGTTGTGAAACTTTATAATGATTACCAGGTAACTGATGTCATGAAGAATGTGTAACCAATGGCAAATCATTACCAAAAATAGAATCCTATATATAAGTGTCATACAAGTAAACCCTTTACATATAAACCCTTTATATTCTCAATAAAAACCGACTTCTGATCCAGCTCAGTCGTCCCTGTCTCTCCATCGCCGATACCAGAGTAATGGAGGTGTGCTGCTGCTGCTGCCTGACAGGTTGTCAACAGGATGGGAAAAAGGCACACTGGGTTTGTTTAGAGGGCAGCTGAAGAATGGACAACAGTTTCAATGCTGGAAGAGGGATGCTGAAATGGTCCTTCAACTACAAAGGTACCACCCTGGTGCAGAAGACATGTTCAGGGCCTTTACCAGGCCCAGGTCCCATCCTGCGGCCTTCCTCCTATGGTCAAACGCCAGCTACCTCAGCTCTGGCTGCCCGGGGCCAGCAGAGGAGACAATCACTGGCTCTGCTGGCCCGTGCTTGGGCAAGGGAGGAGGAGCTTTCCTGCCCTGCGGCCGCGTTCGCAGCTCAGTGTCTGCGCTGGCCGCCCTCCCAGCGGCCAGGCCTCCGCCCGAGCACTGCGCTGGAGCACGGCCAGAGCCATTGTCCTGCTCCCCTTTGTGCATCACCCACAAGACTGGCAGCTGCATTCCTATGCTGTTATTGTTGCCAGTTTTGCACGGAACAGGAACAAAGCACAGTGCTGGCATTGAAAAACACTGCATACAAATGAACCTCAGTTGAACTTGTAAATGGAAAAAAATCTGATACGGCCTTTACTGGGAAATAAAGCATTTCACGATGGGTTTTATTTTACTTTTTGTATTCCTTACGATCAGATTTACAAGATTGTTTTTGACCTCACACTACTTTTACAGAAAGCTTCTATGGCTCAGTTGTCTTAATCCTAATTTACATCCCTCACAAACAGGAGAAATAATTATAAATGCTGCAGATAAAACAGAAACTTCCAATTCTGTGCAACCAAATGAAATACTTTCTTTTACCTTTGCTGTCAATCAGCATAATCCATTTGAAGGAAAGGTAGAAAAATACTGGCTGTACTGAATCAGCCCAAAAGTCCATTTGTCCCAGTACCCTGTGCCTGACAGAGTCCAGTAGCAATATTTGGGGAAAGCATGTAAGCTGAGGGTGAGAATGTAGTGAGATCTTTCTGATATTCTCTCAGGTCTCAATAAACTGTAGCTCAAGGACCTCACAAAATAATGGTTGTACCTTTTCAGTAGTTTTTGATGGATTTTTCTCCAGTGCTTATCTAGAAGAAGGTTTTTGAGTCTCTTCTCTACTTTCTGCATCTCTAACATCCTACAGCCATAAACTCCACAACTTGGAACCAAAGCTACTCAGAGCAGTCAAGATGCAGACATGTAATTAATTTAAGCAGTGATAGAACAATGTTTCCATTTATACTCAGTAAAAGTTAAAATGAACTGCTGAGAATATAAACTGCTCAGCTTTAGTAACATGAGTACAGATTATTCCCTATGTAGAAAAAAAGGAAAAGGAGAAAGCAACTACATGAAATAATCCACCTTTAGAGCAGGAGGGAAGAGGGAGGAAAGAGGTCTTAGACCACTAAAAACAGTGCTCATAGTTATATCTTGCTTTGGGCACAACACACAGAAAACAGAGCCTTGCTTGGGCCCCCAGTGAAACAATTTCACCTTGTCCAGGCAAGGCAAGCTTTTACCCTGGGATAAGTTGTGGTGACACTCCCTGAGGGATCCCAGCCCCATGTGAGGAGACCAGGAATCTCCAACCATCACCCATGGCAGAAGGGTTCCTGAGCAAACATTTCCTGTGACCTGCTGGCCAAGAGTGATCCCTTGGCAGCAGGATTAAGGCAGAAGCAGAGGCTGCAGCATGTGGCTGCCTGCTGCCCCGTGGATTACCTAGGTCGTTCCTGTAAGTCTGAAAATGTCTGCAACCAGAATCTTCAAGATCATCCTGGATTTGTTCCTAGATGTAATTCAAGGTGGGACACTGATCTACATAACTTTAGTTTGTCCCATCTGCTCTCTTCTCTTTCAGCCTGCTATTTCTGAGAGTAGTAGATCAAATTCTGAAACCCGGGCCAAGCTTTGAAAGACACATGCAGGCCACTGCCTCTGCAATCCAGTTTCCTTGTAGTCCTGCTAGATTGCCTCTCTATTCAGCCTTCAGGGTGTGCCAGGGAACTCATCCCTTTGCTCAGATGCTGGCCTCAGAAGGCAAGGTTCAGTGATTCTGGAAACACAATTACAGTTTTCACAAAGCCAAGAACTGCTAATGTTGACACTGTTGAAACCATTGAGCCAAGTTAGCCGCTTGTGTAGTTCCCACAGGTTCCTGGGAGCTCTGCCAGCAAAGAATATCTAGTAGCTAACCTAGGGACTTTCTAGTGGATGGCTCTGTGTACTGGAAAGTGGAGAGATTCAGATCAGCATCCCATCCAGCTGCCTCTGTTTCCTTCCAGCAAGCCAAATTTCTCAAAAAATCACGTCAGCCGGGTGAGGAAGTACTCACACATCTTCCAGGCACTCCGGGGGCTGCTTCAGCCTGTTCCCACTGATGAGGTAGTTGTAGATTTCTGCATTCTCAATGCCAGCATAAGGGGTTTGCCCTCGGGTCACAATCTCCCACATGGTCACCCCAAACGCCCACTGAAAGAGAACAGCACACAGAACAAGTGAACAGACCGTTCCCTGCTCCCTGGGCTTGGTTTCTCATGCTCAGACTGTGCTGGGTAATGGCATCTGAGAGATGTGATGCAAGGACTATCCAAACTCTAGCTAGAAAATGGAAATGACCCCCCAGATGCTGCTGATGCTGACACATCATCTTAGGAGACAGCTGAAGGCTCTGCCCAGCCCCATCCTGCAGTGGAGCAGGGCAAGATTTGTGAGCTACTCCTGTCTTCCTCCTGCAGACCTTTCCTGCTTATGTTCTTTAAGGTATGTGGTATCAGATTTTCGGTTCCCAGCTAGAAGAAGATTTTGGGTTTTAGGCTCACAAATCAGTTTCTTAAGTCATTTAACCAGACTCTGAGTTTCTAGTAATGTACAGGCACAAGTGAAAGCAGAGTTTAGCCAATAAGCAGGGCAAGGAACAAACCACTTATGGCTCACACTCATTTCTGCTCTACACTGCACAGCTGTACTTGTACTTTTGAACTAAACTGCAAGGTTTGTGAGGTGCAAAAAGTCATTATTTTCACAAGCAAACCCCTGTCCAATGTCTGTTGTAAACTGGCTGAACTAGCAATCACTAATCACTAAACACTGTCTAGAGTGGATGCAGCAATGGCTGGGCAACACAGCAGCCAAATTACAAGGCACTCTTGGTTATCTCTTCAAGGACATCGTGACAGGGATAACTGGAAAGGCAAGTCCACAGGACTGAAGGACAAAACTAGTGTGAAAATAGACCAAAAGGCAGCAAGGAAGAGTGAAGACAGTATCAGAAAAAAAAAAAAAATCCCAAAAGGAAAATAAGTAACAATTTCAGATGAATGGGTTTAGCCTTGCTCCCCAGGGGCTAAGTTATGGGGAGTGTCTAAGCACTGATGTATTCAGCTCTATGGAGTTCCACCAGTGCCTTCTGCAGCACAGAGTACCTTTGCTGCACTTGTACGTAAATGTGTGAGTTACAGGCATTTCAAATGTCACCTTCAAACCGTCAGGCAGAAGAGAAAGCAAAAAGAATAAGAGAGAAGACACTGCATAAAGAGAGGAAAAGAAAGAGGAGGAGGGGAAAGATGAAGAAGAGGATGGGGATAAAAATGAAAAATAAAGGACAAAAGGACAAAAAGAAGAAAAGGGTTGATGTCTTCTGCCATTAACCACTCTCAAATATTTTTAGCCTTGAGTTCTGACAGCACCCAAGGCAGAGGTAGCACCATCCCTCAAACACAAGGTGAACTCCCCCTGCTATCTCCAGGGCCTCTTCCCACCCTCAGCGGGATTCCTCCACTTGAGCAGGAATACAAGTGGTCCCCAGTGCACCAGAGCAAACCTCACCACATCGCTGTGCGTTGTGTACAGATTATCCGCCAGACTTTCCAGAGCAAGCCACTTCACTGGAAGCTTGGAGGCACAGCCCTGGCGGTAGTAGTCTCCACTGTAGATTTTCTTAGAAAGTCCAAAGTCTGCAACACTCACGTTCATGTTCTCATCCAACCTATGGGAAAGTTTTCACAGTTGAGGAAAGGACAGCATTTATTGGCTACCTCAGCCAAAAGAAAAAACAGAGAAGTTCAGAGAAATGAGGTATATGGCTCACCAAGTATTACACAAAAGGAGAATGATTTCATCTACTTGGTGACCAATCTGAAATAGCTTAGCGGTCTCAAACTAGTTCCTTCAGACTAACAGGGAACTAATTATGGCTAAGGAAGTAAGGAAGTGGCTAGGCTCAGATGGTCTAGTCTCTTACACAAAGCAAACTCAGATACTTTCTGTTGTTTCCAAGATTATCAGAGGACATCTGCAATGCTCACTGCTATCACCAAGGCCTGCACCCCATATTGGCAATCAAAAAAATCACAGGGTGATTGCCTAGACTGCCTGTTAAAACTGCTTGAACTGCAACATCTCCTCTCCAGGCCTGGTTAATGGTCTGAATTGCTCTGTCACCCACTTAAACCTATACATGTTGGCAGATAGTCCAAGTAAAGGCCACAAACACTTAATGCTCCCGGGCCTCATAAAGAACTCACTGCTTTTCCCAGAAGATGTGCTGAAATAGGCATTCAGCTTCCTCTGGAGGATGTCTACAAAAATAGAAAACCAGTATGGGTTTCTCATAAATGTCAAAGCAGACTAACCCATCATTTTTCATCATAACTATCAGGCTCTTTGTCTGTACATCTGGACATTGGAAATATGTACATCATGCCTTTGGAAATCTGTGTCTCATTGTGGATTTTATTGGTTGTTGTGGTTTTGTTCAGAGGCAGAGTTCTGTTGTCACAATGGGCTGTTCCTTACTCCATTCTCAGGGAAGAAGCAGAGTGGAAAGGACAGAAAAAGAGCTCCTCTTTCCTTCAAAGCAGTCAAGGTAGTTTGGTGTCAAGAGCAGTGAAGTGGGATCGTACGGTGTGTTTACCATGCAATTATTTTTAGAGGCATTCTCCACAAGCTTTCAAGGAAACTACAATTCTTATATTGTGATAATCAAGTCCTCAAAATAGATACCAGAAATACAGAATTCATGATTCAATGAAAGTTCTTTTCTCCTAACACAGCCAAACCCATTCCCTCCTGCTGGTTACTTTATATGGTGGAACAAATAGCCTATGCTGACACACAGCCACTGGAGTGGCTAATTACAAGCACATATTGTAATCAACTCTATGAAACTCTATGTGCAGACCAATGATGGAAAAGTTCATTATAAAAAGGGTCTGTTTGAAAGATCAGTGGGACTTCAGAGAGTTGCTGCCTGCTCCCAGCAGCACCACCACATACCCCACCACAATGACCATGACTCCCCTATGTATATTGTCACTTAAATGCAAGGATCAGCATTCTTTGACAGGACCCCTCAGACTTTTGTCATGCAAAAGGTTTTTCATCCCTCCCTCACCCACTCTGGTCTTCCTTTTCTCTAAAAACTCACGAATCACTTACATGCAGTTCCGAGCTGCAAGGTCCCTGTGTATGAAATTTTTTGAGCTCAAGTACTCCATCCCGCTGGCAATGTCAATCATGAACTTGAGGAGTGTCTGAACAGGCAAGTTCTGTAAGAAATAACAGTTTGGATTCTGTTCCTGGAGGCCTTCAAGCACATATGACAAAACTGCAAGGTTTGCTGCCACTTTACAGAGCAGGGATGGGGAATACAGGGAGGGGACGGGATGGAATGGAGGAGCTGGTCCTCAGCATGTGTGGAATGAAATACTTTAAGACCACATCTCACAACTTCCTCTGGCATTAAAATCCAATCACCTACCAGTGCCTTTGGGAGACCAATCCTGAGCTGCTCCAAATACATTCTCTGAAAATCCCTACCCTCCCAGAAGGAATTCTACAGTAAGACAGACTTACAAATGGGTTCTCTCCAATCCGTGACATCAGCAGAAAAGCATGGAGGTCTCCATGCTTCATGAAGGGCAGGATCACCATGGGAATTGGGAGACGGCCCTTGGGACGGCTTCGCAGACTGACTCCTGATGAGGGCACACACAAGCAAAGGGGTGTTAGCAAACACATTATTCCCAGGAGGAACCTCACAGGCTGCTGCGCCTTCCTCTTACAGATCTGGAGGAAAATGTGCAGTTTTGGTGGGTAGATTCCATGCTCCAAGCTTCTACGACTTTATGCCAGGTGGTGTTAAGATGCCTCTAACCCTGTTTGCTTCAGAGGCTGTACTAAGAGCCTAGTGCCTCTCAGCTCTTCTTGCAGGACCAACCGTAAATGTTTCTAGGATCACTCCAGACCAGACAGCCCCAACCCCAGGCTCTGCAGAGCAATCTCCACATTCTGGAAAATACCTGCATTCCAAAGTGTCCACCCATGAATGTCTTGCCTCTTACTCAGTATTTTGGAAAGGCACAATCTTCCTTCTATTTATAGTCTACCTGCCCACCTGTTCCCATTTCCCAGCAGTTTAGACACATCTCAGCCAGCCAAAGTCTCCCTGATGCATTTGCAAGAACCAAAGAAACAGCTTAAATACGAGATGGCTGTTCCTGATGTGTGAGGGCAGGTGTGGGGAGCATTACACACACCCCAGCTCCCTGGGGCCTGGCAAGGAGCAGTGCTGACCTACGCAGGACTGCAGGCTGCACAGAGGAGGCTGCACCAGCACTGCTGGGGAGAGTGAGGCTGTGTGGGATAATGCAGGATCAGGGGGTGCTCTGTGGCACAGAGCTGTCTTACCGATCAGTTTGGTGACGTGAGGGTGGTCAAACTCCTTCATACAGGCAGCCTCCCGCAGGAACTCCTCAATGTCAGTTGAGGTGAAGATGTCCGCTGGAAAAAGTGACTGTAAGTTTTCTTTCTTTGTAGGTGGCTCCAGGGGACTTTACAAATAATGACTGTCAAAAGCTTGTTCTTTGTGGCACAGCACATCTTCTCAGACCTACAGCTAGATAAGCCATTTGACAACAAAGCAGAGCCTGACACTCTCTCCTGGGATGGGCAGCAGTAAGCACCTATCAGGGACATGTGGCAAAATTGGTTGTTGGCAGAGTAAAGAACCGCTGGTTAGCAGCTCTTTCCTGAGAAAGAACTTTCCTTGGTAGCTGTGCAAACTGTGTGGGGGTTAAAGATGTAAGAATTAATTAGGTAAAAGAACCTAAACTACAAATGTCAGGGAGAGGAGACCTCACGCAAGTGAAAGAAAATGTTGAAACTGAGGAGATGGCCTAGAGCCTGTGACTGGCACAGCAGGGCTCAATTCATCTCTGACAAGAAGCCATGAAAGATCAATGCTTTTATGTCTCTTAGCATGATTGAGTCTTATAAGGTGATTTAAGATTTCTTAAATAACCACATTACTGAACAGCTTGGACCAAATTCAGCAGTGATATACATCAGCAAAATTCTGGAGTAAATTATTTCTCATTGCTATGACTCCAGATTTATGGAAATTCATCAATATAATCAAGAAGTATCCCAGTCGACTACTTCCACCACTGCTGCTGCTGAATTTAGCAAGAGTCCTCCAGTCCTGCTGCAAGACCAGACTCAGATCCGTAGGGGAGTGTTCACATTATCTACTTTAGGCAAGTAATTTCAGTATAATTTAGAAGACAAAAGGAGATTCCCTTTTTACAGTCAATGAAGAAAGGAAGGTGCCTCTGGAGGCTGACAGATTGTTCCTAAGTTAGATGCCTGAAGGGAGACATTCTGACTACACAAAAGCTTGCAAAGTGATTAGAATTATCGTTGAAACTGGATAAAATGATACACTAGAATGATACTAAGTGTATTTAGTACAAGCTGTTATCCTGTGACAGCAAACTGAGCTCCAGAGTTAATGAGTGTGACTGCTTTCAGTCAGTCACAGTTAATTTTTGCCTTACAGGCAAAAGGGATCAAATAACGTAGGTTAACATATATAAACACACATATATGCACGTTTTCTTTGATTTACACCTATCAATTGCTTTTCTTGTTACAGACTTCTGCCTGTTAATTGCCCTTGTTATGTACACTCACCAAATGACAAATCATAAGGGAGCTGGACTGCTCAGTCAAATGTGCTGACTGAGATGAGTTAGCTTGTCACTGCATTCAGCTCAAACACTTCTGTTTATTCCAGGCTCTGTGCTTGCAGGAATACTGTTCTTTCACTGCTGAATTATTAGGGCAGAGCAGACCTGTCTGAGCTGTCTGTGCTACATGATGTAGTGGTTTTGGTTGCGTTCACCACGTGCTACGTGCTGTAGAACCAACTAGGTGGTATAGGTCCTTTCCTGAAGAGTTTCCACTACAAAAAGACTGACATGAAAGGGATGGGAGACAACATGGGTAGAGAGGCTGAGTGGGAAGCTCAGAGAGAAATAAAGAGCACCAGGGGATATTTGCTGAGAATAGGACAGACAACATTTAATCTCTCCAAGCTCTCTCTTATTATGTAATTCAGGTAGCCCTGCTCCCACATACCTTTCAGCATCTTCACTGCCACTTTCTGGAAAGAGCCATCATGTAGCTTCAGTAGTGCCTCTCGAACTGACCCAAACTCCCCTGTAAAATTATCAGAGTAGGTAGTGAGGGAAAAGCTTCTTGTGAAGAAAGTATGATTCACAGTAGGTTCACTTCAGGGGTCACTGGCAAAGAAGCTGAGTACCCATAAGAAATGCTTCATTTTTCATTCTGCAGTTCCAGACAGCAGCTTTCAGCACATGTGTGTCTAGAAGAGATATCACTACCAGTAGACAGATCTTACTGTGCTGGCAGTCCAGAAGGCAAAGGAAAACGAGAAGGGAAAAAAGCAATCCCTGACCAGACAGAGAATGCAGAGACAGAGTTTAAGATGGGCAGACATTTCAGGGGAAGCCATAACATGAGGGATGAGTCTGAGTGAGGTTCTGTTCAGAGAGAAGGCTCTTTGCTGGAGCAGCAAGTGGATGGGTTGGCTGAGGAAACTCTTAGTATTGACAGCCATCAGAGCTGAGTGATAGTGCCAGGACTCAACCATTTGAGACACAGTCAGCTTTATCTCTCAAAACTCAGAGAATTACTTCTATGAATCACAGCTGACCAGAGAAAACATAGAGTATCTACTTGTGTGTGAGTGGTATGTTAATTCACAGAAGGCAGTCTTTTGCCCTGGTGTGTTCTCTAAGGGAGTTAAGAGGAAATGCAACAGGCCAAAACCTCTTCAAAATATTTAGCCTAAAGAGGCTTTATACCACAGCCTAACTCCTTTGCATTAGATCTGCCTCTAGATTTGCTCTCCCTAATTTTGTAACTGCTTATCCCACCCAAAATTCATTAGTATAAGGAACTCTATACTGAAAAGAAGGAAGCAAAATACAGCACTCAGGACACCTACCCCAGAAGCATTATTTTCCCACTAGCTTTTCACCAGTGTCCTTCACTACTCTATGGCATGTGCTTCCTTCACAAAAACCATGAGCAGTGGATCTGACCACAAATCAGGAAAATGGGAAGGAACAAAGGTATTTTGTGCAGCTTCCATACTATGGAGCTGTTGCTCAGCTGTAGAGTCAGCAGAGCCCAAGATGATGCAGTTATGTCATCTTATAGCATGTAACCTGAGGCTGTGGCAGTGGGGCTGAGAACACAGACTAAATCCTGCCAGCTGACATCCCCACACCAAGGCCATGCCCTAGGGCCCCTCTGCAGCCAATTTCAGTTTACCTGTCATGGTAGCAGCCCAAAAGGGTTGAAGTAGGATCCCAGAAAATGGCCAAGAGCTAACACTAACAAGCAGATGACACAGCTGTTTAATTACTTAGCATTGTTAAGCCCTCTGAGACCACTTCTGCAGGAAGGTCATCTTCCTGCTCTGAAAGAAACACATTTTTTCTAGGGGGGATGGAATGGAAGAATGTTCCCTGTGGGAAAGGGTCAAAAAAAACCTGCAATAAAACTAGGCTTATAAAGAAAAAGGAAAAGGTGAAGATTAATTGAATATTCCTTTGTTTAAATCTCTTCAAGAAATTCACACACTGGTAAATTAACACTACTTTGGAAAGCTGAGCATAGACTGCAGTTCATGATTGTGTAGAGCCATATTATAGGAATGGCTTAGCCAATATCCTCTTAATTATGCTAAACCTCTGAAATGTTTTATCCCAGCAGAAGGGATACTTCCATTTAAACTGCCATCTACAAGCTGGAGAGAAAACAGGCTGCTTGTAATTGCTTCTCCCTACTCAATAGTTAAAATAACAAGTGGGATTTTCATTGTAAAGCCTTGTTCAGTTTTGGTTCTTACCTTTGCCCAACATTCTTCCCAAGGTGAACTGCTGTTCCTGGATTAAGACATCTTTTAGTTTTGTCTTCAACTCATCACTGATCCCAACACTCTCCACTGGGAAAAAAACCCCAACAAAACAAATGAAGCATCAAATAAGGGATATTTAAATATTCTGTCACAACATCAAGAGTCACCTGTTCTAATCTCCATCTGCAATCTGATTCCCACACTGCAAGGAGGAAAACCTGAAAAAGGCAGAATTCCCTTCCGTGTCCTCCAGCCTCACCACAGACAAGCAGCCAGTAACTTTCATCAGAAAATGTACTTACAGTACTTAAACTGAGAGGGTGTGATAATAGCACCCTTAAACACTCAAAGAACAACAGCAATACAGAAATAATGTAAAGAATGCTGAGAAGACAAAATCCAATCCCAAGGGCCACTGATAGACACTGGTTCATACAGCTTAATTTAAGTTGATGGAGCTGCACCATTTTAATGACTGTCTGGAGCATCACCCTAACCCAGCTGTGCAGTGCTGCCACAGAGAGCCATGCCCTTCCTGAGCCAGGAGACAGAAATGGATCACCTTAATGGATCACCTTAATGGATCATCTGGCCATTCCCGGGACTCAATCTCCTCTTTGACAAGTTACTAATTCCTGGCTTTCCAAGACTGATTAATTGGTTCATGCTTGTAGCACAGCTCAGCACACTGAGTTTAAAAAGTCCTGCTAATATTGTTCAGCCATATTTATCTCACCACTGGATTATATTCCAGTCGAAGGAGTCCTTGTGGAGTGAAACTGGGGCAAGGGAGTGGTGAATTTATGTCTCGCATTACTACACATAATGACTGTAGCTGTAATTAGCAAGGGCTATGTAATTGGTATGGCAACAGCCATTCTGGCCTTTCACCTCTGCAATTCACAGCATCTAAGCCTCATTGTAAATTAATCCCATGGTTTTGATCAAGAAACATCAGTTTCAGTGAAAACAGAGAGGGCATTGTAAATGCATGAACACAGCTTCCCAGGCAGAATCACTCAGGTCATTTTACTTACATGTTGCTTCAATGAGCTCTGGGCCCTCCCTGTTGAAAGACCTGGCAGCTCTGAAATGGACTGCTGGATCCCCTCTGCCAACCACACTGCCAAAGGCATGGCTAGAAGGCAGAAAAGACACACAGGACCATGATTACATGGCCATTCACTTCTAAAAGGGTGTGTTGAACAGTACGGGTGATTTCTCGCCCCTTGCCATATAAATTCTGCAGACTGTTTTGTTAAAGAGGGTGTATCTGGAGAGGAGGAACAATGGGCTTATGCTGCTTTGCTGATGCACCTACAGCCTTCCAAAACAGGGGAATCACTCCTCCCAAGTGCCCGGGAGAAGCTGCAGGTTGGGGCAGGTTGCAGGAGTCACAGGAACAGAGAAGCTGCAGTGACAGGGAGGTCTGGGAGACTGGAAAGAACAAGAACCTTGTTTGCAGTAGGGAGCAAACCACAGCCAAGTGTCAGAGGTGATGGAAAGGAAACTTTACTGGGGATCCAGGGTTCTGGGCAGTCAGGAAGTTACAATCAGCTGATAGACTGGAAACCAGCATGGTATAAGGGGCTCAGCCCATAAGAATACAGATATTTCATTTGTGGATCATTTCTCTTTGAATCTCTTAAGCAGCAGTGCCAAGAATTACCTCGATAGAGTATATATTTCTATAGTCTAATAATAACTAGTTATTAACATAACATTTTTTCCTACTGTATTTTTGGTGTTGTCATTTTGAAGAAAAGGCAGGCACCCCAAAACTATGGAAAAAACACAGTAACAACAAACCTCCCCCAAAAAATCCCAACAAAAAACCAACCAATATAGTTACCCAAAGAAACTGCCAAAAATACTCCATCCACAATGCTTTTTTGAAAATAATTGAGTCAGAAACCACAAGAGAAGAGAAAGCAGAGATCTCTCTAACCAGCACAAGGAGAAACTCCCTTACCCAAACCGAGTTTCCTTTCTTCTTTTTCGAAGGAGAATAAGAGCCAGGGCAACAGCTGTGACCAGAGCTGTGAGAATGCCCAATGCCACAGGAACCCAGGACGTCCCATAAGGAGGTTGTCTCTGGCCACCTAGATGATGGAGAAAATCCCAGTCAGGAAATAGAAGGCTGCCAATGTTAAACAGACCAATTCCTCCTTTTGCTTTTAAATGGGAAAGCCATGCTGCTGGACCTGGTGGATCTTTGTATACTGGAATTTGGCATAAACAGGTATTCAGCCAATCATCAGGAAAACTAGCTCTTTCTCACAGCAAAGGCAGAGCAGAAGCATCTAGTTGTCAGAAACTATTAGTTTTGAGCCTTGAGAAAGTAACAGGTGCTGCACCAGATTATACTATTTTACATGAGCTCATGATCTGGGGCGTTTCAAGCTGGAGCCTCAGGACAAAAATGTTCCTTAGGATGATCATTCTGTGTGAGGGTTTCACCCTGTCCTGTTTGAGACAGACATCAGAGCCCTGACCAGGTAACACAGGACTACCTGAATGTCAGCCAGGCAACATTATGAAAGACAACAGAGAAGGACAATTGCCCCATGGCAATCTGGTTAAAAATGTTTACATTTCTCCTCTAACCCTTCCCACAAAGAGAAGCACCCTGAGGGACTTGGTATTAGCTGTAACTTCACAATGTTGTGTGGTTGGTTGCAGGTTCTCAATGTTTCTCCCCAAAGAAAATGTGAATCTTAAAAAGTCCCCTGTGAGTCAATAAATAAGTTAGTCAGCCTACAGGTTCCAAGACTGAAATAATATTTGCTCCCAGAATACGTATACTTTTGACTACAAAATGTCTACAGAAGAAATGGAGATGCTGCCAATCTGAGAAAGCTGCCAGGCAAGGAAGATAAGCAATAGAGTTCTGAATAAAAAGAATATTATGTATGCCTGGCAAAAAATGATAAATTCATCCAACTCCCTGAGAGATTTCTTCTCCAAATACAATTAATAAAGATTAAATGTGAATTTGAGTGGGTTTATTAAAATCTAGGATAGCCCTCATATCTCTAAATTGTTTAAGAGTGAACAAGAAAAGGTACCAGGTCCCTGAGCACCTCCTTCATCTTCATGCTCACTTGCTCGCCCTCAGCAGCTCACTGCCCTTTACCTGAAGGTAAGGAAGAATCATCTTTGATGATGTAAGTAATCCTGTTATAAGT
The DNA here is from genome assembly GCA_013398275.1 of Promerops cafer. Lineage (NCBI taxonomy): Eukaryota > Metazoa > Chordata > Aves > Passeriformes > Nectariniidae > Promerops > Promerops cafer. The sequence goes on from VZSE01007886.1 coordinate 2,286,508, forward strand.
CATGACAGTATAAATAAACCTGCTCTTAAGAGAGATGTTAGGTTCATGGGCTGGAATATAGATGGATCTCTGCATAGATGCACATGAAAAAGAGTCAGACAACCTTTACTGGCAGAGTCCTGGCAGGCAAGAGGCTTCTGAGGCTGGAATAACAGCTACACTGAGGAGCCTTATCATCCAGCTTTTTAAAGAAGTAGTATTTGTCTAATAAACAGGTAGAGCTTAAGGACACAGAATTGTGGACAAAGGAGGAAGCAGACTAGTACTTCTCCACTTGAAGCAAATTATCAGATCGTTAGTATTTATTTTCCAGCATCTTATCTCCTTCAGTGACTCACATATTCTTTTACCACCCAGAAGGCTTTACAGGCTCTGGGGTTTATGATGCTCTCTCTTGCTGCAATTTTCAACCTGGCCTTGAAGGCTCTTCATGAGGAGGGGGGGATCAGAAACAGAAGCTGTATTTCTCAAATGCAACAGAGGTAACTCCAACCCTCTCCACAATTCCCAAGCCAATCACTTGGGCTGATTCTGCCTAACAATCAGGGTAGAAACAGCTAACAACACTGATGTAAAAGGTCCTCTCTGATAGTTAACAGTAAGGTTTCCTTCTCCCTGTGGTGAGACAAACGTCTCTCAGCTTATTTTTCTAGTCTGTTGACTGCTCTGGTGAGAGGGCAGGGATTTAGGTCAACTTCTGGGGAGTCCCTCCAAAAGGAGTGTGGATGCAAACAAAACTAAACTAAATTATTCTCCCTGTTTCTAAACTGCTGGGAATCAGAAGCCCATCCCACAGTTTATAGCAAATGTGTCAGAAATAGAAATGAATGTTGAAATTCACTGCTTCTCCTCCTCTGCCCCACACATCATTGCTTCCCACTCGTGTCACTGAGCTTGAGAGGAGGCTGCAGCCCTCAAGTTGCCTCTCCTCTCTCAACTGTCTCTCTCCCATCTCCTGCACCCCCTTTTTCAACCAGCATATGCCTAAAGACCGCACAAGGCAGAGAGAAGACAGCATTATTAGAAGAGTTTAGAAGAGCCTTTGATGATTAACCCTTTTATTTCACAGAAAGTTTCTATCTCAAAGGTGTGCAAAGAACATCATCCAAGAGTCTTCTCCTGCCTACAATCGTGAAGATTACAGATAGGAAAAAGCTATTAAACCACCCTGTTCCTTGCTCTGCAATGAAAAAAGGAGGTTTCTACTGAGAAAGTTTCTGAAAATATTAAAACAATCTTTGTTAACAGCACACAAGATCTCTGCATAAGTAGGGTGGAGCTCCCACTAGCTTTGCTGCGATGACAAATTCGACTTAAAGTTTATACGAGCTTAGTCATCCTTATTGCCGCACTGGGAGCTGGTCAGAAACCACCCCTGGCATTTCTCACATAAAGCAACCAGTGCCAGTTTGCTATTTTAGGAAAGGAAGCGACTTATGTTTTCTACCAGGCCTGAAACAAAACTGCAGTCTTTCTGCAGCTCTGCTGCTTAAGGCCTGTCAGTGTTTCCACAGTGAACTTTTGCTTCCAGCCTGTTATGCTTGTGAAGAAATATCTGTGCTTCCAGACAGCATTTGGCCAAAACAAGCACTGCTCCTGATGCTACCTTTTTTGAAGTGGTTTGTAAATAAAAACAATTAAGCAACAACATATAGTGCTTTCAGGATTATCCCATTCCAGCTCCCTGTAAAATGCAAACCCTAAACATTCCCTGGGGCTTCTTGCCAGTGATGGCCATTTTCCAAAGGGAACTCCTAGTTCTTTCAGATACTTTTGTCTGTATTTGGGTGCCACAGAAAATACCCAATCAAAAAAGAAGGAGGAAAATTTGATGGAGCTAGTGACCAACCTCAGCAGGTTTAGCTCTGAACCTTCACACCCCTTCAATCTCTTTTAAATAATTTGAGGGCTTTGATCCCACAGTGACTGTGTGCTCACACTTGACCTTCAGTGCTGACCTTGTCACAGGAACTGGGCTGAGAAACGTTCCTGCTAAAACTAGCATTAAATGCATTACTGCAAATAAGGAAACAGTTCTCTACTGGTTGCTCTGCCCGTATCCCCCACCTCCTGCTTGCTTGGGAACTCCTCTCCAGAGTCCCCCTGCCATCCCTCAGTGTGGAGGGGTCAGGAGAGCTCAATGACCATGTGATTCCTCAGAGACACATGGAGAGGGAAGATAGCAGCAGCAGGTGGGTCAGCATCAGAAATTAGGGACTGATAGCTTGTCCTACCATGGGCACTTGGAAACAAAACCTCAGGAGACTGGAATTTTTGTATAGTCACACTTCACTGACTTCTTATCACCAATCCGTGTCTTTATTTGGAATGTCTTCCTCTCAGCTCTGTTACAGTTTCCTTCATAAGCAAGAGCATTCTCTCCCTTCTACCCATCTCCCCATCTAACATCCTGCTCTGCTTCGTAGCCTGCCATTCACTGTGAAACACAAGCAGCAAGCAAATCACCCCGGGTGAGCTCAACTGCCCTTCAGCACTAGGAGTGCACTCCACATGGGCATGCTCCTTGCTCCCAACAAACCCTTCCACGTGGTCCAGATTGCATGGGACAGCATCTGTACCATCATCTTCCTCTTCTACCAGTAGCTCAGCTTTTCCATGGAGACAGCGAAACTGGTTTAGTATAAATACATTCAGTAAAACCATTATGAACCCCCATGTGGCCACAGTTTAAATCAGGCTTCAGTAAAACTAGTCAGGAATGGCATAAAATAAAATCCAAGAAGACAACCTGTATTAGAGTTTTCTGTCACATTTACTTGTGTAAATCTGTGTAAACCTTCACTTGCATATTTTCCATTGTGTCTGCCCTTCTGCTCTGCACTACCACAGTAAGACCCTGTTCTAAGAAGACACAGTAGAGGCCAGAAGCTGTTTTGTTTATACCAGGTCTTTAAAGATTATTGAATTTCTAGTCTCCTTGATGAAGCGTGCTGTTGAATAAGCCCACGTGTCTCAGTAAGTAGTAAGCACTGAAAGAAAAAGACTCAGAAAAAAACAGCAGTCCCAGCATTTCTGACTTTTTTCCCAAAGAGAAGGGAGAAAATAGTGGACACTCACCCATGACCTCCTGGGCTTCAAGCAGGAAGAGGTCACTCCAGGGCCCGCACCCTGCAGAGTTCAGCACGCACACCCTGATAATCAGGTCTTTGAGAGGATTCCACATGGTGAGATTGGCTTTCGTGTCCTGCACGATCATCTCCCCCTGAGTGCAGATGACAATGAACTGTGAGCTGTCTTAAAAGGCATCTAATGTAAAACTTCACCTTTAAATCAAAACAGTACCAAACACGTACTTCACTGGTGCTATAAGGAGGGCTGGGAATTGTGACTTCTGGGTCCCTATCTCAGTTTTGCCTGAAATTTGGGCTGTAGTCTTAGATTTCTCTTCCCCAAAATTGCTAGTAGTTTCCCAAGGCATAAGGGAGATAGGAGGTTTAATAATTTCTTCCTTCGAGGTCCTCCCATGCACGTTGCTATAGAAATATGGTTTTTTTCTGCTATTAAAAGGTGGTTTACTGTAAAGCATCTGGTGGTTCTAATCCAAGGGAGGAGTCTGTCTGTCTGTTTTAACTTGTTGACCAAATTGTAAATGGCTTCTGAATTTCAGCCCCAGTTTTCACTTAGGATGGCAAGACCAACATATTTTCAGTAGTTTTATGGATCTTCTTCATACAGCAAACCCATGAATATTTGGCTGCCACCACTGACACGGAGTAAATTCAATGAGAACTCAGAATACCATCCCTCAAAGTCAAGGACGCTGACCTAGTGTGAAATGGGTCATACAAAATAGGAAATAATTCTCTTTTCCCTCTAGCTGTCTATTATTACAGGCTTCCTCTTCATTAATAACCACTGGGTAAACACCTATTAGGAAGCTAGAAACCAAAAGAAATGCTGTGAACTTCAAAGGCTGATAGATACCTGGGACAGGTCAATGCCAAAGAACAAATGAAAGGCCTTCTACACTGTCAGGGTCCTTTCAACTCCCTAAGTATTGTAAATGAAGCTAAAGAATACACAACCTTCTTTCTGTAATTTACAGCACAACTCATTCACTTGTTAAATACACCTTTGCTGCTAAGATTTGGAAAGCCAAGGCCCAGTCACAGGAGACAGAAAGCCCACATCCTGCACTTCTGAGCTGGACAGCCCCAGAAAGAGGCAGAGAGAGACAAAGTGGATTCTCTCTATGTTGTCCTTCTTGTACAAGCAATGGCAGAGAACTGGCCTGTCTGCATGTGGGCATTGAAGTGAAGGAATTCTGAATATGCCAGGAAGGAGGACATGGTCCTATATCTTGAAGTCAGGTACTGAGGCATTCCCTAAAGTCAGAATAGATCCATTTACACAAAAGCAATGTCAGCAATCTAATCCCCTGGTATGGATGAGGGACCTTAATGCCTAGAAAATTTAGTACAAACCTTCTGCAATTCTCTGTTCAATGGCTCAGTACCTTCTCAATCTGTTACCTGAGTTACATTATCCTGAATCCATTCCAGTCTGTATCCCAGGACATTTTCTTTCAGCACATCTGGAGCCACACCTTCCCACTCCAAAATTAGACCAGGATCTCTTTGAATAACATGGATATTTTGAGGGGTGCTGTTTGGAGCTGAAAGCAGAGAACAGAACACAATCACTTGTGCAGGAAAACAAGGCATTATCCACACTGAAAATGACAGTTTTACCCTCTTTCCTGAGATCATCCAGAAAAGAGAGGGTGTGGAGGAGAGAACAACTTCTGCAAGCCACCAGCACTCTGTGATTTCAAGAACAGAAGATAGGTCAGCACCTCTCATTTCTCTGAAGATCCCAAGAATCTCCCAGAGCTAATGGGACCAGCATGCAGAAGACCCCTGGCTGGGTCTACTCCTGTATTACATGTGGTTGCTGTTAACCACATTTGACTGCATATTATTGTTTTGTTCTAGGAGACCCTCAGAGTGGATGAGCAGCCTAACAGCATAACGTTTCCCGTGTTGCAGAATCAGCAAGGACTTAATGACATTTATAATTGTCTCTTTTTCAGGTTCAGAACTGCTGTCCTGCCAAAGTCTGCTGTTCCTTACCAAGCTCCAGGGTCTGGAAATAAACCCTGTCAGTGAAAGAGGAGCTGCCCATCTCATTGCTGCACTGCACACGGACGCTGTAGTTGGTAGAATGCTTCAGGCCTTGCACGGTGTAGGAAAAGGGTGGCACTGGGGTGACTTCAGTGGACACCTCCTGGCCATCTGATGACTCAGTTACCTGTGCCAAGAGTGAAACAGAGATGACTGTTACCATAAACAATATGACTAACATGTCCACATGGATAAGAATTCATTTAATTGTCAGTTTAGGAATGTGTAAGAATAGATATAGCACCAGTGGTGCTTAAAATACTGAAAAGGGAGTCGTCAAACTAAGAACCATGAAGTGATGTCATTTGGGTGGTAGAAAAATTTTCCACCAGATGAAAATTTGGTTCCATATTTTAAAACGTTTCCTTCCCTATGTTACAATTTCTACAGTTGATTCTTATTCCTTTAAAGAAAACGAAATGTGCTTGTCACTTGGAGCGGTAGCAGCCAGCTTCTGAAACTTGTTTAAATCTGGGCAATGAAAACCAGTAGGGCAACTTGCCTGTTGCCTACTGTCACTTTTTGCCAAACTCTTTTTTTCCAGAAGTTTGTATATTTTCAATTTTGTAGTGGATGAGAGACATGGTAGACATAGGTGGCTTGGTTCAACTAACCTGTTTCAAATTAAAATGAAAAGAAACTTCTTACCACTCCTGCATCCCTTCTTTTTCTTGTTTCCAAATCTGAGCTTTAAAGCAGCATGAATGTTAATTTAAATCTGATATCACTGTGTGCTTTTAATGCACAAACAGAGTCAGTGTTCCTACTTTTGTACTAACAATAGCAGAAATCACAGCATAGCTCCCAGGCTCAGACTTTCTCCTCAAGTGCATACAAAATAGCAAAGCAGAAAGTAAAAGCAAGATGTACTGACAAAGCGAAAAAGTCATATGGACTTTATGTATTCTATAGGGCAGCCTTTCTTCCTTTCTCACTGCCCTTTTGCTCACTCTCACACACACTTTTGGCACCCTGATTTATTTGGCTGGTAGAAAGGAAAAATCTCAAGTTTCCTGAATAGGAAAGCATATTGTTGTCATTGTCACTGTCATCCACAGCACGGAAAAAACAAGACAACTATTTTGTAAAACCCTGTCTGCTGGATGATATGTTTCTGTTCAACACTCCCAAGAGCTGGTGCTTGTGCATCTGCCCCTTTCACACCCTGGAACTTGGCTTGTGTTAGCAGTCAGAAAACGCTGCCATTCCCTGCCCTGTCCCCAGAAGCAATCTGCTTGTCTGAACACGGTGCTCCTGGGGCACCCGCTGCAACGCCCCAGTGCCAGAAAAACACAGAAAACTTCCAATCCCCCTTCTCTTTCTGGGAGACTCCCAGCAGAAGTGCAATCATGAGGAGCCAGGAGCATGTGCATTTTCACATGGAAATGTAGGTCAATGCCTCAAACAGAATCTCTCAATGTGGGAGTCAGAGGAAGCACGGTTTTCTGACAGTGCAGGGTCATTGCCAAGTTATCCCGCTCCCAGACTCAAATGCAGGAACTCCATCCTCCCCAAATAGAACAGAAAAGGCTTAGAAAAGGGGTGAGAGACTGCTGAGTTGACAGAAACTGGGCTGCTCCAATTCAGCCTCTTTTCCACGTGTCCCATCCCCCACCCCTGGCCCTGCCAAAAATGAGAGGGAGAACTTAAACCCCAGAATGATTAGCATTGCAGCGTGCAAGCCAGAGAGAATAGGCTGTTCCAGCTTGAGATAACTGGCATTGTAAAACAAAGGAAGAAAACCATTTACAACTGCAAAAAAGAACAGAAGTAGCAACAAAACCTACAGACCAGGGCCAGCTGCATTCAGGAGTTCTCTCTGCCAGTGAGTTAAAACTAGATTATGATTTCCTTTACTTCTGAAGTACAATAAACATCAAAGCATGAAACCTCTGGTTTCCCCCCCCCCCAAATAAAAAGAGGACTGCAAGTAAATTAGCTAGACTGCTTCCAGCATACCTTAAGTTTATAATCCTCCTCTGCATAGTTGGCAACACCGCATAGAAATTCCACTCCAGCTCATAATGCTGCTGTAATCAGGTAGGGAAAGCATAGGGGCATGGCAAATAAATCCATGGGGAATGTGCCTGGTTGTGTTTGCACAGCCCGCTTTGGGTATCACCACTTATTTTCTCACAGGTTACCTGTTCTTTGATCTGATTCTACAGCTAAGCATGCAATGATAGAAACCAACTCTGCCTGAGGTTGGACACATACCATTGTTGTCAGGAACTTCAAGAAGCAGACCAGTTTTTCAGAGATGTGGAGTACTCTGCACCTAGTAGAGTACAGAGTAGTATCAAGCTTGATTTTCTGTGAAGAACTGGTCCGTGACAATGGAAAACCAATCAAGATTTAGAGACAGAGATTTAGGGCTTAAATTTGCTGTGAAACATACAAATAGGCCTGAGCTTGTATCAAGAAGCCCAATCTGCCTCCTGCCTCTATCATTCCTACCTTTCCTGTACCACATCCTATACTTTGCAAGCTCCTCATCTCTTGGACTCATTGGTATCTCCAAATTCCTGCACTTCTTCTGGCATCCCACAGCACAGGCCTGATTTGGCGTGGGACTCACAGGCACCTGCACTGGAACAAGCTACCATGGGCCACTGCTCCATGCAGGAAGGGCAAGCACCCTGCGGCCACAGCTGCTCCAGGGCACTTCCCACAGAGTGCTGTGTGCTCCGTGTGTGCTGCAGTGTAATAACCTGTATGGAGTAGCTGCCACGAAGCAACTGAAAACCTGCTGGCCAGCAGAATGTGCCCAGTCTTTAGCACTTAACTTTTGAGCATGAAGCTCATGACCTGCTCTTTGGCACCTGTGAGTTGCCTCCTGTGAAGTTTTTATGTTTTAAGGCTGTGAAGTAAGAATTGAAACACTGCTAATAAGTTGGGAGAGCAAACGATGGCTCAGGAAATGTGGCTTGGGAGAGCCCTGTTATTTATGCAGGGCAGGGCACAACCCACAGAGGCCATACCTGGAGAGTGCAAGAATGCAGAGGTGCACGGCCATCAAATCCTGGCACCCAGACCACGCTGGCATTGCTGCTGGTGACTTGGCTTACAGTTACGTTGAGAGGCGGGAGAGGCATGGCTAGAAAGGAAACAAAGAGACCTTTCAGTGTACACAGAGCTGAGCAGGTGTTCACGTGGAAATGGAAGAGGCTCGAGGCTAAAAATTACGCAATGAAATCACTAACAGAAATGTGGTAAAATATCACACCTTTGGAGAGAGTCCCTGACTTGTTGTGAATGGAACTATTATTTTAACATCGACAAGCTATTGTCAGCCATTCTCACATTGTCCATCGATGCACACAGGCAGGGTTGATCTCTTTCATAGCAATGCCAGTGTGTGATGTTTACACCTTTGCTACTCAGCTCTCTTCCCTGCCCCCTCCATTGCAGGGCATGACTCAACCCTGCACACAGTTGCCTATGGACCCACATAGTGAACTAAATCAGGGCTTTAAAATCCCACCTTGGGTTCTCAGCCCAGCCTCTGACACCAGCTCTGCCAGCACCGGGTGGAGGGTGGTTTGCTGTAGTGACCTGAATACCCTGGAGCTGGATTTGCAGTAGACCTTTTTGTGCTGCCTCTAGCTGTCCACTGCTAACTGCCACTGAAACACCCTGGGACAGAGCCTGGACTAAAAACTGCCTCCTCAGGCTTGGGATGAATAAACTCCATTTTACAGAGGGGAAATTCAAGCCAAAGGGAGTGCCTGCCACACTGCCACACATGGCTGATACCATTCCACAAATCAAGGGCAGGGTCAGGAACAAAATCAGGATTCCAAGACTGGACAGTTAATCAGATGCTCATGCTTCCTACCACCACAGCACAGCACGAAACTGCTTGGCTTCCTTTTAGGATCCTTGATACTTCCCTTTGTCTTCTCCTTTCCTCTCACTGTAATTCCACATAGTTAATTCCTATCCTTATGGTCACCGTCTCTTTTTCACCTCTGAGTTTTCATTCAGGCACTTCACTCCTGACCAAATTAGCAGCTTCATGAATACTAACCTCTCCCCTGACCTTCTTCTCATTTTACAAAATTGTACGCTGATGCTTGTAACAGTTTTCCTGTAGCACCTCAACAAACTGTACCCTCGGGAGTCCTCTTTCAGAAACCCATCCTCAGGACAAGGTTCTGCCTGCAGATTGAATTTTCCATGTCTCCTGAGTTGTATCCATCAGAAAGCAGCAATAGAAAAGTAATTGCCAGCCAGGATTTCTCCAGCTGCATCTTCTACGCTGCCAGAGCACCTTTGTATTTCACTGCCCCAAGGACAACCACAATACTGCTGCCTTCAGCATATCCACAGGGCCATCTTGCAAGAGAAATGCAGAGCCCAAACACTCAGGTTTCTGCAGAGGGCCTGGAGGAGAGGAATAGATGGTGACACAGATTAACCCTATAAAGTCTCTGCTGTCTAGTTAACCAGTTACCAGGACCCAGGGCAGGGCCTGCCACCTAGATAAGAACAGGGTGTGTGGGTGGGAGGTGGGGCAGCAGACCAAGGGTCTGCGATGGAAGCTGGGCAATGACTTCTTCGTTAGTTAACTTAAGACTTTCCTGCATCTTTGTTTCATTTTCTTTTGATGTTTTGTGTTCAGGTCTGTAAGCTGTTTAAGGGGGAAAATTCCTGCTTTTACTGCTTACTGGGTATTGCTGAAACACTGTCCATAACTCAAGTTTTTGCAGAAACACCCGTAACTCTTGGGTTTAGCAACGTGTACTTTTCAACACAGGATGGCAGGCCCGAAGGAGGTACGTGCTGTGCCACCAGAGAGAATAAATAATCAGCTGCTAACACACCCCGTGTATAAAGGAGACAGTGGCTGAGGAGGGCTGGCTTGCTAGCACCTTCCCCTAACTCTGCAAGCAAGGGCCAGATGCACTGTCCCATCATCTCTCGGGAAAAAACCGTGGGCGGCTGTTTCCTGTTGTGGTCTGAAACACGGGATACAACCCTAAAAGTGTAAGCTGCACACATAAAGGAGAGAAAAGCCTGTCAGAAAACAGGACCTTGAGTGTTAACATAAGAGAGTTAACTTCCTCTGTGCTTAGAGAGTGGCTGAACAATGGGGCTTTGTAATGGCTGGGGACTGTGGGCTACAATAACAGTAATTTTCTGCTTGGAGTACACCCAGCACATTGTGGGCACTACAGAGAATAGATAATGAACAACAACAGGAGCAAATAGGAAGAAATGTTAACAGTTTGTCAACGTCCTAGCAAAAATATTTGCCTCTGGAAACACAGAAGAAACTAATTGTTTAATAAATTGTAGAAAGATTTAAGAGTCCTCATTAGCAGATGGGCTTGTGTAAGAGAGGAAGGCCCTGAACAGGCATGTGCAGACAACTACTCCCAGGAGTGACTTCATTGAACTCTGCATGTTCATGGGATCAAGAATTACATAAACATTATTTGGGCCTGCCCTATTTCTGCTGTGTAGGAGCTTTGCTTTAATTTTAACAGGGTTATACTAGATCTTCAAAGCTTTTCCATTTAGAAAAGCCTCATCGCTTAGGTAAATTTATAACTACTTTTTTAGACATATCTTTGAGGTATTACAGACATAACGTTTATGACTACAGCACTGGACTTGCTATTCAAAACCCGAATTTTTGTCTCTAGGACATGCCACATACTGGTGCAATGTTAGTTGAGTGACTTAAGCTTGCTGTTTCTCAGCTCTGGAATGGGAGTGTGTGACACAAGTGTGCGATGGCAACAAGTCCCTCCTAAATAGGCTGTGTGGATTCATTAGCTGATGATCCCTGAGGAACACTTTTCAGCTAAACATAATTGCTGGGAAATGAGAGAATTCTGAGGTCTTTACCCCTTCATCTTATTAATGGTAAAAAAAATAATTTGTGTTAACATTAAAAACTTCAAAAGCTTGTTTATGCTAAATGTTTTTTCAAATTATGGCTTGACAAGATTTTTTAAAGTGTAATAGCTTTGTGAACTAAATTCTATCCCAGGATAAAATACCCATAGAAGATATATTCTACAATAACTAACTGCCCTGTGTAGACAAGCCTTTAAGGCAACAACTCCAAATGGTTTTAAATTAAGTTATAAATCTTACTAGTCCAACATACTGCATTCTTGGCATAGCAGCAACCACAATGTCCTGAACAAAAACACACTCCAAGAGCAGTAGATTACAGCTGGATTTCGATCTGTCCTTTAATGAACACGAGCTACTACAACCGTGAGTTCTGATACTGATACAGACATAAAGGATTGCTTGTCTCTGTGCTGAGCAATAAGCTACCACTTGGAACAAATTATTTTTGTGCCATGCCTCTTCTGGAACTGATGATCATGTAATTAAAAGAGCATTAAAGCATGACTAAAAAATCAAATGTAGAAGCATCTCAACACGAAGAAGAGGGGAAGAGCTGATTGCTTTGATTATCCCTGTTTCTGTTACCTGGAGGAACAGAGGAAATGTCACATCAGCCTGGAGACTTCCAAGTGGCAGCTGGTCATTGCACAGGCTAGGAATTATTTGTTTTCAATGAGCTTTTAAAGAGCAAAGAATTTAAAAAATAAAATTCATAAACCCAGTGTGGATGAGCAGACCTTACTGGCCACTGGTGACCACCTTCCTTGACTTTTTCCAGCATCTAATGTGATGCTAATAAAAGCAAACAGAAGTAATGGCCTCTTTAGCTCTAACAAGACCCATCTATTCCCTAGAGGGAAAGACTTTCCTGCTACAAATTTATATCAGCTTCATTTCTCACAAACAACTTAATCGCCCCAGCTCTCTCCTTTTCAAGGAAAAGCTGTCATTTGACATCACATTTCCACTCCTGAATCAGATGTGGATTATTTTCAACAGCCTGGGATACGGCCCTGCATGGGAAGTGGGAACTGCTGTTAGAACACAAAGCATTGTTCTGACTGCTGAGAGCTCCAACTGCTGCTGGCAGCTTTGAGGCAACTCCTTGCATTAAGGAGCCTTACTTTCCCTCCCCAGAGAGCAAATCCGAGGCCCTTGCCCAGTCTCTGGCACCCAGTCTCTCACCTTTAATTTGAACAGTGGCAGTCCGAGATGAAGACAATCCCTTTACGTTGTGAGCTTCGCAGGAGAAAACTGTGCTTTGATTAATACCTGGAGATCAGCCAAGAAAAGGAAAGAAAACACAAACAGCTATATAATCCAGCTTCAACCTTCTCCAGAATTTCAATTATTTGTGACATCCAGCTCAAGTTGTACAGGCATTTGGAGGGGTGAGCTGGGTGCCAATCAAAGGCATGCAGATTTCAGTGTTACTAATGTGCTAAACACATTTTTAATGGAGGGAGTGCAGCAATGTAGAAAAGCTTTCATGGAAGTGTCAGAAAGCACTGAAAAGGAAGGAAGAATCTGTCAGGACAGCAGCTCATAGTGCTCAGGTAGTAGATGTCTGCTTCTCACATTCTGGTGAGCATCTTTGGAGCAAGGGTTGTGCTGAACTGTGAGCTCACACAAAGCCCAATGCTTTGGGCCTCAGCCTACACCTGAGCAACATTCATCTTCTAACTGGGCTATAAGCCCAGGCAAACTTTTAATCAGATGCTGCCTATTTCTAGTCAAAGCCCACCTGTCCCTCACCTTGCACCAGACTTTTGAAGACACACAAAGGAAGTGGAAGTTAAACGCTACTGCATCAGCACTGAAACACTTTCCAGGGGTGATACAAGTAAGAATGTCTTCTGTGAGCATCCATCCATCCCATGGCATCATACTGACGTCTGGCTGTTTCAGGATGCATATAGATATTGCAAATGTATTAGAATTGAGATAGATTTGCAAGGATGCCTGTAGAACTGTGTCCACCAATTATTGTCATGTGACTTGGCCCTCAGTTGCCTTAAAAGCCTCTGTCTGAGAAAAGTTAAAGATTGGTTCACTGTGGGCGTGCAATTTAGGAAGGAAAAACATTTCAAAGCTGCACAAAGCAGCTTGCACTGTGTCTCTGACCTTTGACTCATCTCCCAAGCCTGAGACTAACAGCATTGCAAAGAAGGTGAAATGGGAGAGAGGAGGGAGTGCTATTCTCATCCCTGTGAACCACAGGAAGATGCTGCCAGCAGCCTGAAGGCCAGGCAGCACAGCAGAGCAGCACCTGATGTGGTAGGCCTGTCCCAAGACAGAGCCTGACACAGCCCTGCCCTGAGGAAAATACAAAATACACCACAAACCAGGAACTGCGTGTTCCCGAGCACCACGCCAGCCCTGCTTTCCAAGTATAACATTGCTGAACCTTCTAAATGCTTCCTTTCTAGACAACTACTTTGTTACTATTTTCTTCAGAGCCTGATACTTTCCTCAGCCAGTAATGCTTGTTTTCTTACCAACTGCCTTTTTTTTTTTTTGACATGCTCTGGTAATCCAACCATGCAGGTTGTGTCCTGCTACATGTTTTAAGTTGCAAAGACAAGATATGCCCAAGGGACAGCCCAAAGTGCACTGAAAGAGGGTATGCCCGAGGGACAGCCCAAAGAACACTGGAAGCAAATAAAGGTGCTGAGGACACTTAATATATAAAACAGCAATTCATTTGGAGAATCACGAGGAGTAGATATCTTTTCAGGCTTCCTAGCCACTACCCCCAACAACAGATATCTTGTGAGCCACCGTGGGATGAGTTTAGTGGAGGAAGGGTGACTTATTTTTTTATTGTCTTTCCCCTCTTGACTATCCATCTTTTCAGTTCCCATTTCAACAGGCAGATTATATCATATAAGGGAGCAGTTTTCATTTCCAACTTAGAACAGCATCAGTGGCTACGTAAGGAGGGAGCAGATGATTAAAAGCATTTCAAATCACAAATCATGTTTTGATTTGTGAATAAATAGGGTTCTAAGGAAAGCCTGAATAGGATTGGATAGCTCAAAGGATGTCCAAAGACATACAAAAACTCACCCTGGGTGTCATTATATTAACACTGATAAAGAGGCCCTCGGGATGACCTTAGTTGTAAAACCTTTTCTTCTAAATAAATAGTTAAACTTTGGGTCAGGGGTGCTGAGAATAATAAAACAGCAGCAAAGAGGAAACATAACACAAGGCCGTTGGACAACTAACTACAATAAAGTTACTTTTAAGAGGTAACTGCAAGAATAGCTGGTCAGTTCCAGGTAGAGATACATCACCCTTTTCTTAAAGTGGTCTGAAGAGAGGCCCTCACACCTACTGGCTCCTGAGTTTTTCTGCTGACCCTGCTGGAGAAAGGTCTGCTCTGGGGCAAACCTTGGTCTTGAAGGGTATCAATCAGCCCACTTCAGCAGTGATACAATCACTCGTGAAGTATCAAACAAGTACATGAGACAGTCAGATTTTAATGATAAGAGCATCCAGCAAGCCTGCAAGAACAGAGATGGGTGTGGGTAAGAGAGGGGAAAGCAGTGTGTGACAAGGCTGTGCACAGGAGGGGATGGCATCTGCTACATGTGAATGCTTGGAGAGTTCCAAGAGAAATGGCACCAACAGAGTCACTTCATATAACCATGAACACCCTCCACGAGGTGGAACAAGAGGCACCCAATGCATCATCTGTTCAATAGCATCTTTAACAAGAGTGCCAGTCACACTCAAACTCCATAAGAGCCTGTGTGCCTCAAGCCAACAGAAAACACACTGAGCAACCATCACCCCTCGAGATAATCTTTGTATGTGATCATGACCACCCAACCCTTAATTCAGAGTTAAATATCATTATCATTCCCACACTATGTGGCTACCCAATGCAGAGGGCATGATCAAAAGAGAGCTCTTGTCCTCTTCTGATGCTCCAAGTGATCCCCTGCAGTGGCAGCAGCCTTACCTGACACATTTAAGATGGAGGGGGAGACGTCTGGGAGCCCCACTCTAGAGTCTCCCATCCACCAGACAATTGTCACTGGTTCAGGGGGACCGACAGCAGCACAGGCCATATGAAATGGAGCATTAGGAGACACGGACACATCCTCAGGTTCCACAGTAAAGTAGGGCACACCTGGAAAAGCAACAGACAAGTGACAATAACTGGAGCAACTGCCTCTTGTTTATTTCCATTAATACCAGTGCCCAACACGGACATCCATCTGTCCTGCTGCTAGGCCGAATCCGACGCCCTCCAAGCCCTTCACAAAAACCAAGGGTCAGTCAGATATGCTGGATCACCTCAGGGCACGAATGCCTAAATATTACTACTACTAGAAGTCAGAGAGAAAGAGTGCTTGCTTCCCACAATGTCTTTGAAAAACCACTTTCAATTCAAGACTCCCTATGAAATAGCTTTTACTGGTAGTATTTTCTCAATTTTTCAGCTGGAGAGATTGGAGTTTAAAGAGGCAACAGTCAATAACTTTAGTGGTGGCAGACACCACTTTAAAAGACAGCTAATCCAGTGCAGATGCTTCTTGCCATGCATTAAAAACTGAAGATTGAGAAAGTGTTGAACTACCAGCTTTAACAAACCCATGAATGAGGAAAGAATTCCCGTGGTGAGAGACTGGGAGCATTTACAATGCTCTCTCTGGAGCTTAATTGAATGGAGATGCCTTCCAGCACACTCTGACACCACGACAACCACGCTGCCTTGGAGTCAGGGGTAATTTGTTTCAGAGCTGAAGG
This sequence comes from Promerops cafer, assembly GCA_013398275.1. Classification (NCBI taxonomy): domain Eukaryota; kingdom Metazoa; phylum Chordata; class Aves; order Passeriformes; family Nectariniidae; genus Promerops; species Promerops cafer. Next base: position 2,302,284 of record VZSE01007886.1, read on the forward strand.
CTATCCACGGACACAGCTCTCTCAGTAATTATCTGTTCCCCACCATGGAAAGACTCCTGGTTGGTACAGCAGGTATCAGATTAGGCCCACGGGGAGCAAAACGCAGCTGGCAATGCCACCTACCTTAGGTCATCTCTAAGTGGCAATAGCTGAGTGTAATTCAACACAACAAGAGATGTGGTTCCTCTTACGGGCAATGCCAAAACTCTCGTGGTTTCAGTGCTCCAAACCAGCAGCACAAATGTCACCAGCCATCAGCAGCAGTGCTGACCATGCAGGACAGCCAGTACGCACTTCTGGTGATTGGTGGAAGAGCTGAAGGCCCAGAGAAATGTTCAGTTCCGTTCTGTACAGAAACCTTTGTGTGTCAAACACTGCTGCTACCAACAGCACTTGCCCCAACCAAAATCAGGTGTTCTCAGCTGGAAAAAGCATGTTCTGGAAGCTGCCGATCTGTTGCCTCAGAGAAACAGAGGAACTGACAACATTGTGCATTCACATGCTGAAATTACACTGTCTGCCCCTGGCCAAAGATGACAGGCCCAAGCACCTCCACCAGCAGGCAATTAATACAGGTGCCTAAACAGGGATTTAGAAGCCTAACACTTGACATTTCCCCCAAGCTACAGCCAAAATTGCTTTCCTCAGTCTTTCACTGACTGTCCAGTCACCGTTTGTGAGCTTCAGGTAGCAGTTCCATTGTGCCTTCCTTGCCTCCTTCCCTTAGAGTAGTAAGTAAATGAACAGACTAAAACCAGCATAAACTCAAGTCTCTTGAGGAATGACAGTGCCTATCTGTGCAAAGGCTAAAGTTCAGGACAGGTATATCCATCGTCATGGCATACTGCTTGTTTTTGCTGACATATTTTACTTCATTTTTTTATTGCATTCATACATAAAAAATAAAAATGAGTAATCTTTTGAGATACCAGCTCTAACACCTCTGCCTGCTTTGCCCTCCTTCTCTGAGGAAGATTAGAAGGGAAAATAATCACTGTTTCTCTACCTGTAAGCAGGATCCCTGCCTCATGTCCACTTGTCATGACACCCAAGGTAAACTTTCAGGAAGATCCTGCCCAGTTCGGCAGGTTTTCTCACTTTGGGAGCAGCTAAACAGAGCAGACAAGACCACAATTAAAAACTTTCAGAGTTGAGGGAGTGCAGCTGACTCATCCAGTTGGGGAACTCGCACTGCCCCCGTCCGTATGTTACCTGGACAGCTCTGCCTGTGACACATTTAGCCTCCCAGTTCCTGGTACAAGAGGGGAGTGTCAGCACATCCCTTTCACAGATGCCCCATGGAGGCACTGAGCAGCCAGGAGTGAGCAGAAAAACAAGGAAATGATCCCACCTATTCCCCCTTCCAAGCCAGCACCCAAACTTTAAGGCTGGTTTTTACGTACAGCTCAATTTTGAGACAGTGTAGATTCAGGGGAATGTGTCCACACGGGTGTGGCTTGGTCTCTGACTGTAGCCACAATGGGGGCTAGCAGCCCCAGGAACAGCCACACAGTCCAAGGTGTAATTTCAGACAGAAAGTTCTGTAAGAAACACAATCCAATTTTTTAACACTCCAACAGTGTGCCTCTGAGATCGCCTCTCCAGGCATCAAACACTGTCATGTTCTCAGTAAGGCCACAGACTAGTTTCTAAACCAGGAAACAGGTTCAAAACAGTTTTGCTTTTGTAAATTCTAAAATGTGTTTCATAAGATCAAACATTTTTATTACAAAGACAGTTCAAATACCACTGCTAGAAAATCTGGCAGATACGGACTACCTAAGCAGATATTATACAGCATAGAAATCCAGTCAGGCTCACTTTAAGTTAGACCACCAATAGTCCACATTTGTTTGTGTGCCACACTGAAGTGTGTCAGCACCCACTGAAGGCTGCAAATCACCAGAGTAAAGATCCTCTCTCAGTCAGAGGACAATTGTTATCAACAGAGCAACCACTGCTACACAAAGCTGGCACGTCCAGGGAAGAAATACAGAGAGATAATAGTGAAGGTGGGTCTGATATCCCGGGTGCTTTCTTATGCTAAGAGCTGACACATTTTTTAAACTCCACCCCTTATCACTACTTGTTAATTTTTAATTTTACCCACCAACTCCCTTTACACATGCCTACATGCCCAGTTTAAGTTTAACTACCTTCTGCCATACATGTTTTTCTCATAAAGACAACTGGTTGCATATTTTCATTTCTGCTGTAAGCTTTGGCCTTCATTCTCAACACACTCCACCTTACCTAACTGCAGCTGGGTTTTGTAACTTGGATACTTTTTGCCTGTGCAGTCCAGAAGGGCAGCATGTTTATTTCAGACAACTCAGCACGCTGAGCTACCCAGTCACTCCTAATGCACCCACCATGCAAATGCAGCCACCTCTGGAGCAAACCATGGTAATTGGATAGAAATAGAAACTCTGCACTAGAGAGTGTTTTAAGCTGTAAACAACATCCTCCAGTTCAAACTACACCTCAAAAATTAGGTGGACAAAAGCCTGGGATTTATGGAAGGCAGAATGTGTTACTCTTCTTGTGAGAGCTGCTATGAATGTCTCCATGCTCTGAGTGAGCAAGACCTTTGCTGTAAAACACCCAGACCACATCACCTCCCACAACACCCTCCCTGCTCCCCCCTGTTTAGGACTGTCAGTTCAGCTCTGGCCCAGAATGTTACCAAATACATCTAAAAAGCTACTTCTTGCTGCAAATGCACTGTTCCTGTCAACTTCTTCACCAAATATTAAGCCATCCTATGACTACTAGCTTCTGAGGATCTAACAGAATCATGGCTCAAGGGAAATGAAACTAGAGAAAGTAAGAAGCCACCAATCCACACTGCCTTGGGTGACTTTCGGGCAGCAATGTAGAAGCCACTCTTATCAGACAACCCCGGACAGAAAAGTGCCACATGAAGCAGTCACTATGAAGTCAGCTATGAAGTGCTGATGTACAGCACTTCTCACAAAACTCACAACTGGGTTAAAACTGTACCTTGCCCACAAAGACCTGTTTGGCTGACACACGGAAACAGACTGTGACCCTGATTAGAGAAGTGGGTTGGACCAGATGAGCCCCATGGATCCCTCTCAACCTGAACTATTAACCATTCTATGAATTATTTAGAGATGACCACAACAATGGATTTAAAAGCTGGAAAGAAATGTGCTTGCATGAGAAGATCTTGTTTCCTAACATGCCAAAATAAAACCAGAAGGCAATGAACGGACAGCTTTGGTCTTTGAAGCAGTTCTCCTAGTTCTTACTCCTGCCCTGTAGCGGTTTCCCTGCAGTCAGCAGCAATGGTTCAGAGCCAAGAAGCCTGTCACTGGAGCAATCTGCTCTCACCACTTCGACCTAGAGCATATTGGTGGGTCAGCCCTGAAAGGAAACCAGCACTACTACTCCTCCTTACCTTCCACTATGAGCCACACTTGTTGTGATTCTTCCTTCTTGCCCCCGTTCTCAACCTGGCACCAGTACTTCCCAGAATCTGTCCGCTCGACGGATTTCAAGCTGAAAAAAGTCAAAAGCCATATCGATATTTTATGTGGATAAAGCATGTTTTTGCCCCAAAGGACCCTCCAGTGTTTGGCAAACCAGATGCATGGAAAACACCCACTGAGACACAGCCAGCTCTGGGGAGGAGATCAACAGCCAGCCAGCACAAAGCACATGGCAAAACAGCAGAGATGGGAGGCTCCTCTCTAAAGTGGGTGGAGAGAGTCCTTGCAGAGCAGACAGTCTTCCTCCAAAACATCCTCGCAGAAAACCAGTCATCTGTGTCCTCTGAGGATAGGAAGGAGTCATCTCCATCCTGAATCATGACTCTAGCTAGCCTTCAAGTGCGACAGCTTGGCCTACAACATCTGAGCTAGCAGGAAACTCCACACTGCAAACCTCCAGCGAGATCGACTGCTTTGCCTCAGGTGACAGGACTGGCAACAGCCTCATACAGGAACAGATGGGTCAGAAAAGGGTCCCCCTCGCCTCAGCTGCGCTTGGCGCTGTTCTGATCCCAAGAGCGGCTCACTCCGCAAAGCTCCTTGGGCCTCCCAGTTTGTCATTGCAAGGGGTTATGCTGGTGCATGGTGAGCAAGGGCAGAATTTGGTCCCCAAGCAGCAAGGTCTCAGCTACCTACCAAAGGCAACAGTGTGACTCTGAGAGCCCCTCAGTGCACCAGCACTGGCTGCTCCCTGCAGGACGTGCAGCCACGCGCCTGCTGCCACGCAGGGATCCTCCTAACGCTAGCAGCCCTCCTCGGAGAAGGGGAAGGATGTCTCAGGAAGGAAGACAGAAAGAGGAGAGTGTTTGCTAAAATGCACAAAATGGACCCACTAAAGCCCAGTTTTCAGAGCTGGGCCTTCAAATGGCATCAGCTGTCCTGCCCATGTTCTGAAACACAGTGATCACAGCAGAGAGTCACACGTGGGTGGTAGAAATGATCTCTTTAGGAGAAGAAAGGAAAAAGGAGAGAAAGATTCAGATACGTCCAGATTTAGCACCCTAACTTATCTCTGGTGCTGCAGAGAGAGCTCTCAGGCGAGTAAAACAAGAGGCAAGAAAGGAGATCAGAATGAGATTGTGAAGGACAGAGTTAACTAGTGGAACTGGGGGGAAGAAAACAGTAGAGTTTCAAGACAAACTGTTTCCACAACATAATGTTATGCAATAGTTCTACTGTGCACAGATGTTTTTTCCTACCAAAATGTTTCTTACAGACAAGCTTTAACACAAACACTTTTAGTTGGTGGAATTGAAGACTCTGTGCGATGTCAATCCAAGAAATGTAACAGGAGATGAAGCCAGAGCTCAGGGAAGAGTGATTCTCAGTCAGTCAACAGTTTTGAGCTCTCGTGGTGTTGGTATGTTTGCCTGTACAAGCTCTTTTAATGCATAAAAAAAGACAGAGCAGAACCTCGGGTCTTGTTTATCTCAGTACTTCCAGAACTAGCTGACATCCCTCTTCTGCTGAAATAAAGGTACAGAGATCTGCTTTGCACAAGAGTTTTATGTCTCTGAATGGGGCAGGACTGATATCATGTAGTGTAAATGTATTAGGAATAAATTAGGATTCATTGTGAAATGAATCAGGGATGGTTCAGAGGACAAACACTCCTCCCCAAAGAAAGGAAGGGGATGTAGTCTTTCGAGTCTCATTTCAATCAACAATCCTCACCCTTTAGGCAGACTGACAGCTCAAGAGAGAGAGTAAGAGAAGAGGATGAGTACGAGAGAGAAAACCTGTTTATACTGCTGCATGGCAGAACAAGATGAACAAACAAAGCAAGACCATCCTTCCACCTTGAAGTCACGTCTCAAGCATCACAAGCATTAGCAAAGCACCTGTCCCCACAGTAGTCAGAAAACCAATACGGTTCTAGTGGATAAAATCTCAGCGCTCAGTGGCTTCAGTTCTGCTGTCATTTATGCCCTTGCCACACAGTGAACTGCAGACCTAAGGACCCTGCCCCACTGAGGGCACTGCAGTTGCAGAGATATAGCTGACAGCAGAAAACTGTGCAACAGTTTCCATGATATTCTTCCTTCTCTGCATCTGTTGTACCTGAGGAAGCCGATCCAGTGTTCTTCATCTACTGGAATGTACACCTGGTCTACGCTTTGCACCACTGCTCCGTCCTTGATCCACAACATCTCGGGATCTTCCATTCCCTCGAGGCTGCAATTTAGTTTCACGGGTTGACCCTGGGACACCTTTAATTTGATTGGAGGTCCTGTAAATTTCATACCTAAAAAAAAAATACTACTCCGCCCCACCCCCAGAAGAAGGGGGGTTGGAGTACAGCAAATTACTCTAGGTTGGTGGTCTGGAATTACATACCCTACCAGCACACGCTGCAGAGGAGTGTGTTAGTCTCAGCACTGCTCTACTATGTCTGCTAAGCAATAGGCAAACGCAAGCACTGAAAGCACAATTGCTGGAGAAAAGTGGTGGTTCAGTGTGTACATGGGGATTTTTTCAGCTCGTGTAACAGCAGGGTGATGTTCTGCAGAGCAGTACCCAAGCAGAGGCGCACTGAAACGCTGGGAGCTTCTCCGTGTCAGTGATCCAGCAGTGCTAACTGCATCCATTCAACACGCTACCACACCTCCCTCTTTTCCCCAGGCCTGGATTTAAGCTACGGTGTTCTTGTGCTGCTAAGAAAACATCATGCTTGCTCCATTGTACGCATTTGTAAAGAGCTTGGATATGAGAAAGAATCAATTATGTCTTGTTATTCAGCATACACTGTTCTCCTGCATTACAGAGAGCTTCTCTACAATTTGCAAAACCCACGAAAGCAAAGCCTATTCCACAGCATACCTCACTGAGGAGCAGAACTGTTTAGAGAACAGATATTTCTGTCGTGTGATGTGGGTGTGCGCTGAATGAGCTGCCTGGAGGACCCTTCAGTCCAGCCAAGGGACAGCACTGAGCTGCACCATTGCGACCCCAAAGCAGCAGGGACAGAGCTGGTGAAGCTGCTCAGGTTTACACTGACACGGAAGCGATCAGAATTTGGCCCGGAGCACTGTTACATATGTGGGTGGACGGGGAGTGTTTCCCTCAAGCAGAAGCGAATGTATGGAATTTGTTACCATGAGAAGACACGGAAGCCAACTATCTAAAGAAAGACAGACATATAAAGGAGGAACCAGAAGATCAAAGGAGACCGTGGGAAAGCAGGAAGGTAGAAAATAAATGTAAAGTTAGTTTTGTTAGGGAGAGTGGCTATTTCCTATGCAGTGGCACAGGACAGACAGACCAGAACAGGTTTAGCCTAGGCCAGTATTATGTCCTGGCAGTGGACTCCACATCCTTCAGAAAAAAATTACTCCATCACTCTTGCCTGGCCATGTATCACAGTACATTACAACTTCACCCAGTTCACTGGTTGGTCAGCTTCTCACAGGATGCCTTGCTAGCCCACGGAGCCAGTCCAAAAGTGCTGCTTAGTGAGCAGCCCTGTTGCTATCAAACTCTGTTATAGCCTTACCGGTGGTCCAACACAGATTTCGGATGTGCCACTTCCCTTCCTGCTAAAATGCCACCCTCCCACAGCCATGAGGGCACCACAGGGCAGAGGAGCAGCAGAGGAACTCACAGTGTGGTTTTAACAGCTGGGAGAAGGGGAGCCAGCACTGTGGGACCAGCCAGCACTCTGCCACCAGCAGCCTGTACCCAGATGAGTACCAGTAGTCTAAGAGAAAACCCAGAACACAGGCAGAAGGTCTTTATTCCTTTCCTTTGTGAGATTTCCCAGCTGGTTTCCCGACACTCTGTCTTTTGCCTTTCTCTGTTCTGTTACTCTGTTACTCATTTAGCAATTTCACGGAGAGCACTGGAAAACGGGCAAGCTGATCATTAGAGTTTAGTTGCTACACCTCATTTACTAGGCTAAGGATTTGATCACCTTGGGTGAGGATGATCTAACCTCGCATTACTTAACTCAAATGTAACACAAACGACATGTCCCAGTGCATGCCAGAAAGCGTCCTCCCTTTCACCACTCACAGTTCTGGAATACAACGTGAAAGCTCCACGGCAGCTCTCTCTGTTACAGAAAACTGATATACTCAGGCTGCTACACGCGCACAAACTGACAGACATTTTCATTTCAGGTGCCTTCACGGAAAATCAAACTACTCAGCATCCTTCAGACTGCCCCGCTGAGTTAGCCACAAATTAAACCAGGAAATATTGTTAGAGATCCTTTATGGTTTTCAGTTAGCAGAGAAATCAATGATGTAGGCAATTAACATACAGTACAAGTGTTCAGTCAGAGTTGTACATATTGTCCAAGTATAATCCCTCCATCAATTTCAACCAAAATGAAGAATTACAGATCAGGTATTTTTAATAACTTCACAGGTCAAAAATGCAGTTTTGGCTGCAGCATCTCTCCCTGCAGGTATCAGGAAGAATCACACAGGACGCAAATATGGATTTTAATTTCCACCTATTCCTTGTTTTACTCTCCCACTCACTATTTCTCATCTGACAACATTCTTGACTGTGCAAGAAGTAATTTCATCCAAATAGGTTCTGCCAAGCCTACCTGTAAGAGCTGCAGATTGTGAAATGTAGAGATAGGAGATAGAACTGTATTGAATTTCTTTTCAAGCAGTTGTCTGAATTGACAGCAAGTGAACACACTAGTTGTCAAAATACATGACACATCTGTTTGTTTGTTTTTTTAACTTGCTACCTCTGAATATTTAAATTCCTAGGAACAGAATATGTTTTTTGTGATGAAGGGAGTGGAGAGAGAGGAAGACGTCTGCTCATGCATGCCAGGGTAAAGGCTTTTTGCTCCTCAGATTCCTTAGGACACTGATCTAGCGATCCAGCCTGTGCCACAGCCTCCCCAGCTCCGTGTCACTGCACGCACATCGCTCCACACACAGCGCGGAGCCCAAACTCCCGCTGAAGTCGGGAGGTTGGCCGGGGCGCCGAGACGCTCCAGCACGCTGCTTTCCCTGCCGACGGGGGGGGCGAAACTTCGGAAAATGAGTTCATGAGGGAAAAAAACAACAAAAGCCACTCAGGAATGCGTTAGCGCCCGGCTTTCATCGGCGACGGCCCGCGCTAGGCACACACCAGTGCAATGCCTGCGCACACACCGGGGAGGATTACTCGCTACTCTACTCGCAGGCAGGCGAGGCTCGCACAGCTCGGGCTCCCCGCCGGCACCGCTGGCTCCCGAGCGCCACGTCTCTGGCCCCATAAACGCGGCGGAGCCGCCCGTGCCCGGCCGGGAGGAGCAAAATGCGCCGGCCCCGACCCCCACCTGTGGCTGCCCGAGGCCCCGCGGCCGCCGCACCGGGCGGACCAGGCGCCCCGGCGCCGCGCCCGAC
>VZSE01007886.1:2311778-2337822 GCA_013398275.1 Promerops cafer
AGCCCCCGGGAGGGCGGGACGGGACGGGACGGGGCGGGGTGGGGCGGGAGCGGCAGCGGTCGAGGTGTGTGGAGGCGGCGCCCCTCGAGGGCTGCTCCGCCGAGCGGCCTGGTTTGCAGAGCGCCGGGAGCGGGTGACCCACATCCGCGGGAGCTGCCGGGGCACCGGTTATCCCCCTACGTACATGTGGCCCCTCTGGAGCCCCGGCGCACCATCCAGCCCGCCAGGGGAGGAGGACTTGGGGCTACCACCGGGACTCAGCCCTTCCAAGCCGAGGCTCTGCCGGGATGAGCAGAGCCCCGCCTCATGCACAAAGCACCCCCAGCCCCATCTCCCTCGGCCGGCCCTCTCCAGCTCCTTGCTTCGGCCACACTCTCCTCACCGTTCGGCCTCTGGCTCCGGGGATGCCGGCCACCCCATCCCGGCGGCTGAGCTGTGGACGAGCACCGGCAAGGTGAGGAGATCCACCCGTGCCCTTCAAGCAGGATCGGCTCGGCCTTGACCATTTTTCCGCTAGCGGAAAAGTAGGGAGAGAGCTTAGGAGGGAGATCTCTGCTGCCACAGGGTTAGTAGAACGGCGTGGAAAAAGTCACTTATAAACAGGTTTTTTAAAAATCTGGCGGTGCCTTTTCGTAGGAGTTACGGTGAGAATCTGGGTTGAAAGGCGCCATAAGGAGCAGTATCGTTACAACACGATGCAGCTCTGAGCTCTGCCACAGCCATCAGCGTGCAGCACTTGCCCAGCAGCTCCTGCAACACTCTGGAAACCTGGTTAAATGGAGGAGTGCAGGGAAACTGCATTATCCCCAGGAGAGGGAAGGAGAAACTGAGGCACAACAAGCTCATATAATTCCATTCCAAACTCTAATCTTCACTCCCCTCCAAAGTAATTTGCATTTCTGATAGGAATTCCTAAGGGACTGGAGCAATGCCAAGAAGATCTCATTACTGGAATGGAAATGTCACTCCCTCCCCAGTGCATCCTGCTGCAATGAGGTAGTAGCTGGGAGGACACACTGGCAAAGCCATCCATTCGAGTGCTCGTGGGAAGTCTAGTTGCACTTGGGGACAGGAAATCGCCAGGGTCACTACAGCTCTTGGGCTGAGAGGTTCTGTGCTGGTGCTTGCTAAAAGCTTCACACACACTTGCTGTCGCTGCTGCCTCTCCCCCAGGTATCCATCCAGCTACATGGTGTGTTTCTGCACTTATGGCAATAGCACCCTCTGGAAGGTACCTACTTTTGCAGATCTTAGTTGTCTCATGAGAAAAAAAATAATAGCCATTAGAATAATGACATGTTTCTATGGTGTTTTCCTTCTAAGGATTTCTTCCAGCCCTACAATTACAGAGGTTTACGCTACACTGGTCCCATGGGCTCAGGAAGTGCTCCAGTTTTAGCATGGCACAGGCCAGATTCTGGGTTGGTGTAAGACAGCAAAGCTTTGCTGGAAGCAGTAGACCAAGGGGGATTTTCCCCATCAAGGGATCTGACTTCAGCTGTTCTGAGAAGGGCTTTGTGTTAACAGTGATAGGCAGGAAGAGCCATATGAAAATTGGACTGAAATTCTGCACACCCTGCCAGTTGAAGCGCAAAGTGCAGTGGGAAAGCTTGCAGAGGAGTGCAGTATCACCATGCAAAAAGCAAAGGAACTGGTGAATCTTAAATGTTTTCAGGAACTGGAGACAAATAAACTCTCTTGGCCTCTTGTGGAACTGAATCAAGCACCATGGCTTTATTCTTCAGGCTGTAACATCAGTGACAGTGCTCACTGTTCACACACACAGGACACAGCTGTTGGCTCTCTGGATTACATTCTTTCCTTACTTTTGCTGCAACAGTGTGTCGCCACATCTCACCAGACATGCTGGGAAGTGTAGGTATATCCCAGAAAATGCCTGAATACCTATTATTATTAAACAATAATCCAGAGGTGATGCCCACTGCTGGGAGACTTCTGAAGATGAAGAAAAAGAGAAGAAAGGACAAAAGGGAGGGAGGGAGGGAGGGGAAAGTGAGAAGGCAGAAGGAAGAGAAGTATCTGCTGGACTTCCTCACCTTCCTCTACTGTTCAGCCTCTTCTAACTACTGAGACCCAACAGGACATCTGGAACAGGTTATCCCAGTGAGAAAGCACCCCAAAACCTCCATTTCCACATGAGAAGCAATAGCCCTAAAAGTTCAACAAAAGTTGCTGGCACATGGCACTGTCAAAGTGGTCAGTCTGCAAGGAGATAGAAAATCCCTGTGTTCTGTACAAGGTTTTTTCTGTGGAGCTGCCTGGTTTGCACTGGGATTCAAGAACTTGTCTGCTCCATCGTCCAAGCTGGGATTTGAAAAGCAGCATTACCCCTCCATTGCTAGGGGCAGATCCCTGGCAATGCCAAAGGGTATCCTGCATCGGGGAGCCGTGGCAATGGCAAGAACAAGGATGAAGTGGCATTCAAGAGTTGCAGGAGTACAGGAGTAGCTCTGCTGTACAGTGTAGGAGAGCCAGGATGGCTATTCAGGTGCTTCCTGAATGGGAGATCTGTTGAAGCCAGCATATTTAGTCCCAGACTAGAACAAGAGCTGGTCCCAGCTTTTTGGTCACCACTAGAGGCTACAGCAAGCGACAGGAGGAAGCTCCATGTGTGTGAGGGCTTTTGCAGCTTAGGGATGGCTTCTCAAATTAATGCCCCCAAGTCGGGCCAGAACACAGTGACTGAGGAAGCACAAACCCTGAGGACTTTCCAAAATTTGCCAAGGACACAGCTTGAGAACTACTGGATAATGCAGTGGCTTTTCAGGTCACTGAAAAGGACTAAACTGAGAATAAACTGTCTCCACTCTCTGCCCAGCCCATCATAATGGATTGTTCATGTCAGATAATAACAGTGTTTAACGTGGCCACTTCTGAGGACCCAAATATAACTCTCCATCTTGGCATACACGTGGGACAAAACTGACCATCCCAAGACCTTGGCTATGGTATTTAAAGCCACATCTGGCTGAAGCAGCAACAGCAGCTCACAAGAAGGCTGAAACTCATCCTGCCTGTGTCTGGGCTAAGCTTACCATAACTGAGTTATGCTGCTCATTTGGGAATTCTCTTAGGTACAGCTGAACTCTGTTCTCTTTTAATTTATATTATTCTACCATCTCTTCCCTTCTGCTTTCTTGTCTTCCTCTCAACCACCTTCTTCAATAAGCAACTGAAATATTGAAATATATGAAATATTCCAGTCTCTCTGTTCCAGCCTCATCCAGCTCTTACATCTTTCATATGTGCTGGTTTTAACTTTCTGTGTGAATAAAGAGAAGGACAGGAAACTCTATTAAAGACTTGCATTTACATTGTCTTCAGAATACAAGGATATCAGGTATGAGTCTGAGCTTTGAGTTCAGGCCTGATCCTTTCCTAATTCCCAGACTCTCCCAGTTCTGCCTGGGTGTGGCAGGTGGCATGGTGTAGACAAGGGAAACTAGGATTGGGTCACTGTATGGTGGATCTAAATTTGGATTTTTCTCCAAGTTTCAAGGTTATCCAGTTTGGCCCCAGCCCAATCATAATCATCACCCCAAGCCCAGACATTGTTCCTCCACATGTCTGGGATGGTTATTTTTTTAGAGGTGATAAACTAACACATCATATGTGTTATCTGTCTTTTGTGATAAATGCCAAGCTGTCAGAATGAAAATGTCACGTAAATCACACATGAAGTATTTACATTAAAAAAGATCAACTCATAGGAATTTTAAAAGCCTTTCTGATGGTGCCATCATCTGCAGCAGGTTAGCCAGGTATTGCCAATGTTTCCATTTCTGGAGTTGAAATAAACACAGCACATCAAAGCAGAGTCATCAAACAAAACCAAAATGTATTTAACATGGTGCAACAGTCAATGCCATAAGAAATCACCATATAAGTATGCACAGTTACATATAATCTACACATATCAATATGACTTTACAAATTTCATATTACATGTTGATACACACAAAATGGACTTGGGAGGAAGCACTTGTTGCCAGCCCCTCTGGGGGCTCAGTTTCTTACCTACTTGTAAGGTAGGGTGAGACAACACTGGTTTGGAAAGCGACCGTATGCATTGCGATCGTATTGCATTCTCCTGTGAGTCAGAGTGTTTAATGATCTCCACCAGCCACGTGACAAAATGGCATGGAGCTTGCTCACCATACAACCATCCCTTGTGGGACGGAGGTTTGGCAGGTCCGAGGTCCCTGGTGGGTCCTCAGTGTGGCCACAAGGTTCTTGGACCAGCCCCTGGCTCTCGGAGGGGGACAGGCCAGGGGGGCAGAGCCCACAGCCCAGAGTGCAGTGGCATGCTCTGTCAGGACCAGACACCTTCTGGATTTGGAGAGGCTGGCACTAATTCTGGAAGGTGCTACACCTGCTCCAGGGAAAGCCTTGCAGGAAGAGCCTGGAGCCCCAGCAGGAGTGGCCAGTGGGGCTGGCTCCCAGCTGTGCTCCCTGCCTGGGGCTGGGGTGGCATCACATCTCGCCTGGGAAGGTGAAGTGGGCTACAGACCAAAAGCCCTCCTCAGGGCACACAGAAAGCTGAAAGGTAATGTAGGCAGTCCTACAACTGCTGTAATAGACACTGTGGGTGGAAGAGCTTCCTAACAGCTCCAGACTCTCTGTGGGAGGGTTAATACCATATTTACCTTTCCCACTCCAGCCCCTCTCCCCTTGTCAAGCCTGTGCTGCTGCGCTCAAGTCGAAGGAATGAAACAACCACAAGCCAGGCCTACTGTCCTAAAAATAGTGGCATTAACAGGGCACTAATCTACATTATGGCTCTCAACGATTGCTATCAGGGGTGGAGCTGGACAAGGTAAACTACAGCTGGAAAGGCAGCAGCGTCTCTGCTGCAGACCAGGAAGGGCAGTGTGAGCAAAGGGCATTTTGCTATATCGGTGTACATCACTGCTCCTGAAAGAAAGTCCTCAGCACTTCTCAGGGGCTTCATTTGTGGCTGTGTGAGCAGTCAGTGACACTTGTGCCATGAATACCTTACTTTTGCCCAACGGAAGATAATTACACCCTGAAAGATATCCTCACTGGCAAAACCCCAGAAAAACTGTAAAGCAGAAGTGAGATAACTGAGAAAAAGGGAAGATGAGGGTAAAGCGAGAGGAGAAGACCATGAACAAAGGAGAGCAGGAATGACAGAAGAAGAGGAAAAAAAGACTGGGGAAAAGAAAATTTTTAAAAAAGCACCTCGTTTGGGGTTTGCAGGAGGTGACTCAGTGCCTGCAGATCTGAATTCTCCTTCTGACTTGACTCTGGCTGGCCATGTGCCTAGTGCCTTGCTCTATCTGAGGTTCTTACCTTGCAAAGCATCCAGGAGGGCAAAGCACAAACATTTAAAATCCTCCAGCAGCCACAACAATCAAATGCTGTGACTGAAATGCAAAAAAAATAATGAGGGTGGGATGGGAGGAGAGGCAGGGAATCAAGGAGCAGAGGAAGGGTGAGGAGTGAAAGAGTGAGAGGAATGGGGAATGAAAGACATGAGAGACCAGGTAGAGGGGGAGAAAATCTTGGAAATGAGGTTAGGTGTTGGTCAGAGTCTCTATGTCCTCTTGCAATGGCAGGGGGAAGAGCTGAAACTCGTCCTGCTGACCTGCTGTAGAGACTGACACTGGCAAGGCTCCCCGCTGGTGTCACCTCTGCAATCCCTGTCCCAGAGCAGAGGAGCCAAGTAGCCACAGAGGCCTGTCACAGAGAGGTTTCTAGGCAGGAGGAACGCCTGATGTAGAAATGCCGCCTGTCCTGCCCCTCCGGCCTGTGCACGATCAGGACAGGGAAGAATCGGGCATCGTGGTAGGTTGGGGGGTTCTCATTGACAGCCAGCTGGCTGGAGTAGGAGCAGCACTGCTCATCCTGGCAGCCCCGGTCTGCAATGCTGCTGCTGCGGCTCCTCCAGAGGCCTGTCCTGTGGGAGCCATGGATGCGGCAGAGGGAGAAGCGGCTGGTGTTGAGGGAGAGGCGGGAGTTGCCGCTGCAGCTGTGGAAAGCGTGGCGTGAGAAGATGGAGGAGGTGCTGGAGGCACGGTTGCAGCGTTCACAGCCGTGGGCCGTTTCGCCGTAGCGACACACCGTGTAGCTGTTGTAGGCCGGGGAGTTGGCCAGGTCCATGAGCATGGCCTCTGAGTAGCTGGGGATCAGCTGCCGGTTGGTGCAGATGTGCCACTCCAGCTCGGTGCTGTCCTGCGTGGTGTCCCGGGGCATGCGGTACCGGTACAAGGGCTCCTCCTCTGCCGTGGGCGCCGTGTACTCCAGGCCCAGCAGCTTCTCCACGTGGTAATGGACGTAAGCAGTCCGATACTCTATGAGTACCCTGAGCGGCCATGAGATCATCAGGATAGCTGCCACCCAGAAAGCATAATGGGACACGTACCACGGGAGGTGATCCGGGTCTCCGTAGGCCATCATAAGCTCTTTAAAATCCACATTTTTGAGCTGCATGCCTTCCCTCACCTCCATGTAGTCATCTAGCCCCTCGATCTCTGTGAAGAAATGAGCTCTCTGAGTCAGGTAAGAGTTCTCAGACTCAATGTTGGCAAAGCTGAAGCACTTGGTGAACCTCAGCTTGGTGGCTGTATAGCTCTCCAAGCCCAGGAGCTCCTTGGAGATGTCCTTGTATCCACAGTGAGAGTAGTCAAACTCAGCTTCA
Organism: Promerops cafer; assembly: GCA_013398275.1. Lineage (NCBI taxonomy): Eukaryota > Metazoa > Chordata > Aves > Passeriformes > Nectariniidae > Promerops > Promerops cafer. Next base: position 2,318,461 of record VZSE01007886.1, read on the forward strand.
GCCACGTGTGTGTTGACCCTCTCATGGTAGACCTGTGTGGTGGTGTAGGCATCACCGTTGCGGTACCGGGTCACCTGCCGGGTTCTCCGTACGAAGTGGTAGCTGATGGCCTTCCACCAGATGCATGGAGTGGCTTGCTGCATGCGGTTGATGCACTCATACACGCTGTCCACGTCTGCCTTGTACTGCAGCTCCCTCTTGACGTGGCAGTGCCAGCACTCCACCAGGTACACCACATACAGCATGGAGAGGAAGGCCAGTGGGATATAAACATAGCCGTCCGAGCACGGGCTGTCATGGTAGATCATAGACTTGCCCTTGAAGGAGCTATCGAAGCTGAGCTTGGTGACTCTGGCCAGCTGACACCAGGCCACTGCACCCAGGCAGCCATACATGAGGATGGAGAGGAGGAGGCATTTCCAGTGGGACTCTCGGCACATGCAAGCGCTCAGGGACTGTTTCACGGGGCGTTGCTTCAATCACACCGCCGTGCAAGGGGAGAGAAAGACAAAGAGAGAGCGAGGAACCCGTCAGTCACGCTGCTATGCACAACACGCACAGTGGCTGCTGCCATCAAGGCTGTGTCTGGCTTTTCCTTGACTGCCTGAGAACTGGGACATCACCCTACTTAATATAAATGTCAATATAAACAGAAACACCCTGCCAGGGACAGAGGGCTCTGGACAAATCTCTTTCTTGCTTCCTTCTGGCTCTGGGGAGGGAAGTTGTTTGTGCAGCAGTGACTCGCTGTGCCTGCACCCTGGTCAGATGGGCACCTCTGCGGGGAGCAAGACAGGTCCCCATCTCCTTCTCCCTGCCTGCCGCCAGCATCACTTACACACCCTGCCATCTTCAGAGGTCGAGAGTGCTGAGCAGGTGAACAGCCAAAAGTGTGGGGCTGTGGAATTGCCCCTTTGCCTTGTGAGTGCCCCGTGCCTTAAGTTCCCACATGCTGCTGTCGGGGAGGCCCAGGAGCAGTGTCTGTCACAGAGCTGTGGCCCCACAGGTTGTGCCAGCGCAGGAGGACCAGCACTTCACGAAGCTAAAGCTGCTGCCTGACTCAGAGCTGACTCACACCCAGCCCTGAAACCTACCAAATGATCGACACCATTTTCTTGGAGATGAGCCATCAGGAAAATGACTAGATTCAAGCACATTTAGTTGAAAAAATTGTCAAGATTACAGCACGATGCAGCATTGCTTCAGGCTGGTTACACCAGCTCTGACCTAAAATACTTGAAAGCTTCAGTGTTGAAGCTAAGGGTGTATGCGTGAATATTTAAAACAGCACACCCCCCTCTTTCAAGTCCCAGAAGTCGGGTCAGGAGTAGAGCTGGGTTCACACTCCTGTACTCCCACTTCATCCCCTGAGAGGGCACAAATGCAGTCCTTGCCCCAGCCCTGGTGCAGTGAATCAGCTGCATTGTCATGCGATGTTCAGCTATAAAGAAAAATGCCAGATGGAGCCAAGCAGCTAGTGGAAACAGAGTTGTGTCCCTGCAAACAGCAGCAGCAGTGTGAGTTACACCACTGGCTGGCAGCTGTGTGTCTGTGGAGAAAGCATGAAGAAAGATCCCTGCTGCCCTAGCAGGTAATGAGGAGGGCTGTTTGCATCCCTTTTGTTACTGCCATCCTCTGCCTCTCTCCTAACGAAGGAAATGACAGTGAGAAAGCAGATACACACAGATACTCATGCATCATCATGCCCTCTGCCGAGCCTGATTTCATGCAAAAATAGAAGCACACTGTTACTCCTTCTCCCAAGAGCCCACCTCTAATGCATCAAACTGCTCTGTAGATGCCAACAGATGCTAGGTTCAGGAAATGTCTTCTCTTTATTTCTCCACAGATAAATTTCTCCCCCAGTTATCTTGGACCTACAGCGGTTAGGACTCAGTAAGGGATCTTGAACCAGCAAGGAATTTAAGAAGCAGCATCTTGTAACTCAGGAAATAATAGCATGGCGCCACTGGAAAGAGGAGTTTGCTGTCTTCTCAGTAAGATGGAAGCATTGGCATTTAACTTTGCAGGGCTGTAGGGTCAGATTTAATACTGCTTCACTTTTTTTTTTTTTTTTCCCTGAGACAAAGAACCACTTCTAAGTAACCATAGAGAGTTTTACGACTTGCTGTGAACACTGCAAAACTAGATTTCATGGCGTCTGGTTTTGATTTCATAGCTTTTAATCTGACACTGTGTAAGTACAGAGTAATTTTATTGATTTTAAGAAGTTACACCAGTATACACTTGCAGGGACTTAGGGCAGAATCTGGCCCTTGATTCTTCCTGATGCATCCAGAAAGAATTAGTAAAAAAATTTATATTCTTATCCCAAAACTTTTGTACATGTGTCAGAATAAAGTATAATTATTCTGGGCTGTATTCTGGCTTCTGTATTCTCTTTACAGCAGCTAAAACAGATGTAGAGAAGCTAAGTGGGTTATAAATTGCAGGGTACATAACTTCTGTAGGTAGGGCAGTGAAAAAAACTCAGTATAGGTACAAACAAGGCTGTTTTTCTTAGCCGTTTGCATGAAACTTAGAGGAAAGCCACAAGGTGGCTTCAGGCAGTCCCTAAATCAGCTAAAAAATAACTAGAGAAGTTTTGGGAGTGAATCCCCTACATGCAGTCTATGTGCAGTCATGGAGAGTTTCATCTCTTGAAACTCTCCTCAAATGCCCACTGCTCAGTCTCAGTGTGGTTACTGCCCCAATGTAGGCTTCTGCCCCAGCTGTACACTGGACCCCAGGTCAGAGCCCCGGGCTTTCCTGACTCATGGGAAACCCACTGGAAATTACTGACTTTTATTCTTTGTCTCTTCTTGACATGAAACTAGAGTTTTTAACTTCTACAGTAATGCAAAAATATAAACTGTAATGAAGAACTGCAAAGCTCTATCCTTTTTTTTTCCCCTGCCCTGAAGGTTTTCTGAGGTGAAGAAAACTTTAAACATTAACATCTCCCTACTCCAGGGAGATGAGACTGTGCAGAAGGAACAGCAGGACAATATCCCAACACATGAATTTGTGTTCTCATTCAGGCTTCTGGAGGTACCTCTCATTTAAAATCGCTTGTGGTTCACACAGTGAACAGTGGACCCACCAAAAAATGCCCAGCAGTCAGTTTTAATGTAAGGTGGGTGCTTAAGTCGTCCATGCAGCTCCAGGAACCCCATTTTTTTCTATGACTTGCTGGAAGCGCTGTCAGCGTGGCCCTGGGCACGGCCAGGTGACAAGGCTGTCCCATGCCAGTTAGGGCACTATTTGACAAAGGCACTGCAATCCCACCTTCCCTTTATCTCACTTGCTTTGACTAACAACTTCTCTGCGGTCCAACCTACAGCCCACAGGCTGGCTTCTGCCCAGGGGGTGGTTCAACCAGCCCTGCTGCTTAGGGCTATCAGAGGCCATGTCAGAGCGGGCAAATGCCTCCTAATGTGCTTGTATCTCCATGAAATGCCATCTCCCCCTTGGGGGATGAGACAGCTCTGGTTCCACCAGTCCTAGAGCAGCACCCAGCTCGGTTGGTAGTAGCTCAGAGGTTTGCAGGTCCAAGATGACATTTCTGTATGCATCCTCTGGAGGCACTTCAAAAATGGTCTTCAACCCACTGCACTGAAAGGGCCACATCAGCCCAAGACAGATTTTCTCCACTATTCTCACAGCAGCCTGCAAAAAAGGCAGCTTCTCTCCTCTTTGCATTAGTGAAGACACGCAGCCATAGAGCCCACTGCCACATCTGATTCACACACCTACCAGTCCAGTTCAGCAGGGCCTTCATGCTCAAAACCCTTTGGTAAAAAACACAAGTTCTTTCACCTGGCTTTTCTGACCCACTGTGTCACTCCTGCTGTTGTTCCTAAGCAAAGCCCAGTCCCTGCAGGTCCTCAGTTATAAAAGGATCTCTCTTCCAGGGTCTACCTCCACAGCTGTCCTGTCTGTTTCACGTCCTGACCATGTTCACCTGGCCTATAACCCCCTATTTCTCCGCCTCTTTGCTGAACTAATTATCTAACACAATTATACTATTAGAAACACTATTAGAATGTTTGTAAGAAAGACATGAAATAGAACATAACTACAATAAAGGTATCAGACATTCAAAAATCTAATAAGGAAATATATCTTTTAATCTCTCTCTGCATAACAAATTCATTAGTATGTTAAACCAGTGGCTCTCAGACTTTATTAATTAACATACCACTTTCTTACAAGAATTACGTTCGTGGTGCTGTGTGGAATTTTCTCCTTTCCGTGCATAGTGTTTCAGATTGAAACAGGGCAATCTTGTATTTCTGGATGAGTACAATAAATGCTTAAGGAAACTAATAATTTCCATGATAACTTGGACTAGCCAGCAAACAGGAGCTGCATCTTTTGAGGAATGCTGTGGCATCTGTGTTGTTTTGATGTGGAATAAAAGCATAACCCCTGGAAAATCTTAAGAGAGAAACATAATTGAAGAAAGCAAAGACAGAGAGCCTGACAGAAAGCCAGAGCCAAACAGAGACTAGAATAGATGGAGGCTCGGTTGCCAGGGACTTTGTCTGAAAACTAAGACTAAAAGGCTTGGTTCTCTAACCCAAACCAAGAGAGAAGTCCTCCCTCTCCTGATAGTGGGGGGCTTTGCTTTGGGCTTTGCTTCCAGCATTGACCTGAGAAACATCCTGACAGATTAAATGAGGCACAGGTTGCCCAGAGAAGTTGTGGATGCCCCATCACTGAAAGTGTTCAAGGCCAGGTTGGACAGGCTTTGAGCAACCTGGTCTAGTGCAATGTCTCTGCCCATGCAAGGAGGCTGGAACGAGAGGAGCTTTAAGGTTCCCTTCCAACACAAACTGTCCTCTGATTATACAACCATGTATTGTGAAGAGGAATGGATTTGTCAAATGTTTCACCCAAAAGGTCCCAGCCTGCTCTGGTGACAGTACAAATTGTAAAACTCTCCTGTTATGAATGGAATGCCATGAAGCAGCACAGCTGAGCTGTCAGTATCACTGTTTATGAATTTCAAGTTGTGTTAAATACACATGCTGTTAATAACATCTTGCTAGTCTCTGGCATGCTGCTGAACTGCTTTCAGAGGCCTCCCTTCTCATCGCACCTGACTGGATTGGAAACTCCTGGTAACTCTTACCGAAACTATCCATAATCACATGCCAAAATTCACGTAACTCTTCCACACTTAAAAACAGTAACCAAAAAATATTTTCCAAATTCTTTAGTAGATGTCAGCATGAATAAGGAAAATGCCATGAGTGAGAGGTGACATGAGTGGGGAGGGCTGTGGGTGTCTGTGCTGTGAAACTTGTGGAGAGTGGCAAGGTTTAGGGATAGCCTGCCCTGAGCTGCCCCAGGCAGTCAGTCAGCCCCACAGCGCCGCTCTGCGTTTGATTTTTTAGGCTCGTTATTTCTAGAAAGCTCAGATGGAGCAAAGGCTGTGTATCACTCAGTCAGCTCCATATGGTTTGTTTGCTGTCTGGTGGTGTGGAGCACTCTGAGACACTAAAATGATAGATGCTATTTAATTTGTGGTCATAGTCATTGGAAAATAGTCTGGAAATCCCTAACTGCTGATGGAGAACTGGAATTTCAACTGACACCTGTAGGAGACAGGAGTTTCCAGGCTGGCAGCATTTTGATTATTTAATTCTTTAAGAAACTCAGCTTGCAAATGATAAAACATCTAGGCAGTGGCTGAAAGGGCAATTGCCTTCAAAGGCACCCTCTGATGGCAGATGCCCAAGATCAAAAGCATGTTTGCAAGGGCTGAGGTGGAGCCAGCTCCTCCTGGCTCAACAGCAGGCAGGTCAGGTTCTGGCTGCAGCAACCATAATTAAAACCATTCAAACGTGCTCTGTGTTGTAGGAGTGTGCAGATTTGGGCTGTTAATCTTGCCTAGTGTAAAGAGGTGGAGAGAGAGTCGAGGGGGCGTGCACAGCCTGGTACATCCCCTGCTTAACATCTGGAGCCGAGCGTGCTCTGGTGGAGGAGCAAAGGCTTGGTGGTCAGGGTTTTGGCTCTCTGACCCATGCCCTGACTCCTCACACGTGACCAGATTTAGGACACTGGTAGGTAAGTTGTACCTGGTAACCACCCTAAGTGAGCCTGAAAGTGACTGCACTGGGAGGGGCCAAGAATGAAAAAAAAAGTACTTTCCCTCAAACCCTGACTTTTCCTTAAAAGGCATCTTCAAAATGTAACTGATGCTGAAGAACAACACATTTCTGGATAAGCAAATTGTGCTTATGACTCTCGGTCCCCTTTCTCTTGATGGGTACATAGAACAAATTAATTCCTCAAGGCAGGAGCCAAGGTGGTCTGGCTATTGCTGTTTTTCTAAAGGAGCTCCCCACTTACCAGGAGGATGAAGGGCCACACTCAGAGATGCCCAGACTGATTCCACCAGCCCAGGTTTTTGAGTGCCTAACCTGAAACTCTGGTGCCACTGTTCTGCCAGTGTTGGCTCGCTGCTTTTGCTGGCCTCTGGGATACAAGCGTGCCTGATAGCAGGCCTGAGCCACCAGCCATCCACTAGTGGCAGGGATTCTTCCTAAAGAATAAACAACCAGACAGCTCTTCAGCCCTTACAGGTAGTCACAGAAATTTCTCCTACCAACTTTGCATGGTTATGCTGGGTCAGCAAGGTTCAGCTTATATTACAACCCAATTTACATTTACACCTTAAGACTAGGAGACACTATGCCTTCTCCTCCTGTGTCTCACAGGCAATGCAATTTCACTCTGCCATCCTACAGACAGCCCAGAAACCAGTGGCTGGTAAAAGCTCATCTTCCATAAATACACTCTGTTTTAACTATAGCCTAAAAGAAATGAAGAACCTGCAGTTCCTTTTGAAATTTGTTCTGGTGATGAACTTCTATTGCCTTTGTAATTTTGTCTCGCTTCAGCCCCCATTCATGGCAGTGAGGATGCCCATTCTCCAAGTGATGAAAGACTTCTTTTATATGACTGCCTTCTCACTCAGAAGAGACTTCTCCATTCTAATTATGACATCTCTCGGCCTTCTTTTTGACAATTTAAAGGAGCCAAAGTCTTCAAGTCCTTCACTTGACTGCTCTAGCTCTTTCTGGTGCTCTGCTGTCTCTTCAGCATCTTGAGATCTTTCTTAAGTCTGTACCTTACAGTAAATACAGAACTTCAGCACTTATTTCACTGGCATCATACCAAGAAATAAAATCACCTTCCACTCCCACTCATTCCCCTTTTTTACTGTCTTCAAGGGTTGCATTAAGCGATTTCTGCCCAGCAACATCCCAGGAGTTCATGTTCAACCTTTCACTCACTTGGCTCCCAGGTATTTTTTGAGTCACTCTTTCTTAGGACAGCTGAAAGGTTGGCTGCACTCTCCACCCTGAAATGTTTAACTTCAGTTTTGGCTTTGGACTGAGTAACTAAATTATCAAATGAAGGAGATCCCTAAGGAGAATTGTGCTCATATCATCATTAAAGACCTGCCTGCTAATGTTTGTGCCAACTGTAAATGTTACCAGCAGTGATTTTATGCCTAATTCCAGTGAACAGTGTCAAATCTGGTAATTATTCCTGAGGAACTCTGCCAGTCTAATAGCTAAATACCCCATTAACTTATACAAGACAACTGTTTTCACAAAGCTAAGTGCCAATCACAAAAACAAGGCTGTAAGCATTACGTGGACACTGAGGTGCTCCTCACATTTCCAGTGTTCACTGCCAGGAATAATTCCATGAGCAGTTCTGCATACAATACTAAGAGAAAACCTCCCAAAGCTTCAGCAGAGCACGTTATCACCTAGCTTGCTAGGTATGACCTTCATCAGTAGCTGTATTTTACTCCAGAAGTAGCTGTGTAGCAGTGTGGGCTTGAAGCATGTCTCGATCTAGCTGCCTCAGTAGTGCTCATGGCATGCAAATGGTTACGGTGACACTGGCACAATAAATTTGAACTGAAAGTTGCCAAACTGACACCAATAGAAGGGGAAGAAATAGCCTGTGATGCCTAAAGGAAATATGCCAAATTATTTTGGAGTCACATTCTTTAAACATTTGATCTATAACTTTGACTTATCCTTGCTATTTCTCCATATGTGTCTATTGACAAAATGACTTCTTCCTCTTCTGTCAGACTTTATTCTTCAGTCTCCTTGAAAACTCCAGCATGAGCTGTATAAGCAGAAAATATGCTGCCACAGCATGAATTTATTCTGTTTGTTTTGTGGACAGTTTGGGGCCCAAGCTTGACTGTCTGTGCCTGACTCACAGGTACCTGTGTTCCCCAATTTCAAAAGCATTAAAATTCTCCTTTGGGGAAATCATGTCAAAAGCATTTCCTGTCCTTTTTAAATCCCACGTGTGTTTGTGCTTGGTGGCTGACCTCAAGAGCTGCAAATTTGCTGAAGGAAAATGCTATCATGCCTAAAATGAAAGAATGAGAGGAAACAGAGGGTAGCAAAGACGTGGCCTGAATGGAATTAGAGAAATGAGGGGGAAACATGCAAAGTGGGAAGAAGTGAAAGAGGGAAAAGGATAGCCAAGACACGCTCCAAATGCCAGTGCCACTGAGGCAGGGGGAGGGTGCTCTCAGGTGAGGATAGAGACCAGTCAGCCTGGGCAGGGGCAGGAGGGAATCATGCCCAGAGAAAGGACCTGGGTGAAGATTAATGGAGGCAGCACTGAGCCTGACAGCACCAAAGCATCCTGTGAGCCAGCAGTTACCCCGGCCCATCCATGGCCTGGAAAGCAGATACTCCTGAATGGCTGCTTTCTCGCTGCTGGGAATGTCTCAAAAAAGCAGATCTATGTCCCTCTCTCCCCCCCACAGCCTGGGGGGTAGGATAAGGCTGTGCTAAATTGGACCAGAGATTCCCACGGAGGTGTGAGCATGCTGCAGGGCCGATGGTGCAGCTGTGTCTCAGCAGGACGTGGCATCACAGCATGCTCCTGCTCTCTGCCAAAACCTGGCTTTGGGGCTACAGGGTGACTTTACTGTCTTCAGCAACAAAACAACCCCACATCTTGTGATTACTCATGTAAGCAAAGAGGTAATCTTGTATTTTTTTCTTCTCTTATTTAGCAAGAACAATCTTCCTGTCTATAGGGGAAAAGGAATGGGGGAAACACTGACAGAAGACTGCAAAAAAAGAGATAAAATCAGGTAAGAAAGAAGAAAAAATGGTGGATAAATTAACACCAGTCATAACTGAATTTGCCCCTGTGGATTTATGCTTGTGATAATATATCCCAATGAGATACGTGAGAGGGAAAGAGTAATCAATAACCACAAGTCATACACTTTGGCAGGCGGTGACCAGAGTCTGGATGAAAGCAGAATTTTGTCTCTAACTATGACAGACTCCTCAATCTTGGTCAAGACAGGGCAGGGGAGAATGTTACACCTCCTGATGGCAGAATATAACACAGAGAGGACCACTGAGTCCTTGCTAGACAAGCCCTAGGCTATGCTATTCATCAGAACTGAGGAGAGCCCTTACACCAGGACCAGCCCTTGCTGAGAAGGGCTTCACCACTTCTGCAGTGGACAGGGATGATGCAAGAACAAGGAAATTTCTATCCACTGTCCCCAAGAAGCCACAAGAGATACGGGTACAGCTATCATCTTCCAGCTCCTTAGGTGATCCTGGTGAAAGACGAGCCTAAGAAGTCTGGGCTGACCAGGGAGATGACAATTGCAGGAGAAGTGCAACCTCTCACTGCTTTCCAGGGCTAAATGAACTCCCATGTTCATTAGGACAGCGAGAAGGAGCCTGACGGGCTGTGCTAACCCAGACACTGGTGTAGTGGTGGGCAGAAGTGCTCCTCCACCACGTGACCCAATCTGGGCACCATATGGGGTATCAGTAATAAGGCCTAGTAAGGAGATATTACAACAGCCATCTCATCAATCCCCTCCTGGGGGGCCTGAAACAAAATGCCTCCTGCCATTCGTCTTGAACGGCAAGAAGCCCATTACCCCTAGCTCCTGCTGAGCCAGTAGCAAGGAAAGGGAAATACAAGGGATAGAAGGCAACCAAAAAAAAAGGCCATTTGCATCAAAGATAATCTCCCTCCAGTCCTTGAACACATAGCAGAATGGTTGCTGCACATCTATTTGCTTGTCTGCCACCAAACTCCTGTGAGAATAAAAACTTCCTGCAGGCGGGGGCCACGATGTCAATGTATAGCAGAAATGCTGTTACTAGGTTTGAAAATAAGAACCTGCATCATGCACTCCACGTGTTTGTAGCGTCACTGGCTCAGGCGTTGGCAACTGCCCTCCTGTGGTGAGCAGGGATTGTCTGGTTTCTCATGGTTTAAATCCCTGTGGAGACATAATCGCCTCCTTCCATCAAGGGAGCTGTCAGGGGGAACACCTCAGGGTAGGCAGGTGCACAAAATGGTAGCATTAAATCCTTTCCACAGCAGAGCCTATTGCAGGACAAGTCAGAACTATGAAAAGACACAAATCTTGCTGATCCACCTGAATTGCAGATGCTAGGATGCCCCTGAAATACCATACAAAGACAGTCTGTTATTTCACACTAATCCTCATGAATTCAAGCCAGCATCTGAAGAGAGGAAAACAGAGGTCAGGAAAGAAGGAGCCTACAGTACTCTATAATGTCAGATTCAGGATTAGGTCCTGCAGGATACTTCTGAGTTCTTCAAGCAGAAATAAAGGAAATCCCAGAAATAAAAGCTATTTGGATCTCTGCCAACATATATGCTGCTCATTGCAGCAGGACGGGAAAGCCACTCGGTACAATACAAGGATGCATATGTGATTGTCATGAAGAATTTGGCCCTAAACACATCCATAAGTGATGCTTCCTCATGCTGCTCCAAGGAAAACTCTGCAGTTGCATCTTCAGTGCCAAGGAATCCTAGCAACAAAATGGTCACAATTTACAAAATAGAAATCAGGGCTATTTTTGTGGCAGCTTTTTACAAGATCACCAAAATGCTGCACTAACAAAATTACTGCTTTTCCCCCCAAATTGCTGATGTTGCTGCCACTGGCTTTTGACTCCGTACCAATAAAAAGAGCATATTTGGAGGCAAAGGATTTTTCCCAGTAATGCCAATGCAGGGTATGAGTTCATCAGGAAAGGAAAGCTGGGATTCAAGATGCCTCAGAGCAAGAGAGCAACTCCAAGAACAGTTCTTTTTTCTACACTTTAAGAACCCATTGTACTTAGCTCATATTACCTACTCCCCTGCCTCGAATATTGGTGGTTTCCAGTAGGCAGGGGGTAAATTTTACAGATATAACTAAATGGCTTACCTCAACACTTATCAATTAACTGATAAAAGCATCACACAACCACAGGAAAGCTGCTGGGATGCAGTTCCCAGCCACTGTCGGATTAGTAAGGCCAAGCAGATGACATGAGCCATAGCTGGCTGTGTCACTTGGTATTTTGCAGCCTGCCTCATGCCTAGGCAGCGACTTGCCCCTCACCACAGCCAGCAATGCTGCACAGAGGTGCCTGGGCAGGTGCCCTTGCCCCTGCTCCCCCACTGCAGGGACATACTAAAAAAGGGCTGATGGCAGCATCTATCCATCTGTTCGTCCCGTGGCTGCAGAGTGGAGCAATCCTCAGCAGTGTGCTTCAGCCTGTGAAAGCCAGACCCAGCTCCCTGCACCCTTGGCATGCTGCCGGCAGCACCAAAGTGCCACAGCCCCCGGGGATCAGCCAGGTGCAGCTTGCTGACTGGTGCACGGGTGTCCACTCAGTGGCTTTGCTGAGATAAAGGGAAAATTGCCACCAGCCAAGGGAAAACAGAAGGGACAGCGGGACCAGCTCCCACAGCTTCAGTCCTTGAGAAAAGGGGACAGCAGGGAAGGGAGAAGGGGACAGTAGCTATCTGCCAGCCTCTGTGCTTGACAAAGTCTCATCTGGGTTCAACAGGAATCCTGTAATGCTTGCTTTGCTCCCCCTTCACACAGGAGATGCAGCTCCCCAGGGGTGAGGGAAGAGCAAGCAGGGAGAGGACACTGGCTGTGCTCCAGCAGGTGTGTGCTCTCCTGTGCTGTGCCCACCATCAGCCTGCAGTGGGGGATCCTAGTGCCATAGTCCTGTGGTGTACAGAAGCATGTTCCTTCCCACTCCCAGGTTCCTAGGGCCGCTGGTGCTCTCCTCATCCTTGAGGAGCATGTCCTGTGCCTTAGTGTTCTCACCACTGCCACAGGTCTTGTGTCCTGTCCAACCTTCCCTCAGCCTCAACATGGGGAAATGAGGGACTGATCTGAAGCCAAGCTGGACAACAGCTACGGACCAGTTTCCCTGGGGGAAAAAGCAGAGAGCCAGTAAAGACATCCTTGTGAGGAGGAAGCCGGAGAGGTGTTAGTTCCACACCAGTTCTCTAGTTTGCAGCTTAGTCATTGAATGCCTCTGTTTAGAGACTTCATAAATGAGAAAAATAGTTCATTATTATGAATCCCTTTTAATCTTTGCTCAGTCTAAAGGAACACCTTGAGATTTAAATGAAGAATATAGAAACAGCTCTCAAGTCCTCAGGAAAAATATGATCCAGGACTGATCTGAGCTCCCGTGAAGTCTGGGAAAGTCTTTCAAAGGGACCTGTGAATGAAGGTTTGCCCAGAACTATGGCATTTTATTTTTATCCTCACTTATTTGCAATGCCATCCTTTTATCTAGCTAAACCAGAACAACATGGCTCTGTGATTTGAACTGTCAACTTCCAGCCTTCCCATGTGCGACTTCCCAGCCGGAGCCCTTCAGCCACATCTCAGCAGAGGCAGTGCCAGCCCCACGCTGCTGGGCTGCTGCAGCTGAGGCTGCAGCCATGCCAGGTCCTTCATGCTGCTGAGCTGAGCATCCCTCGCAATAACACCCAGCCACTGCTCAGGCTGCAGCTGCTCTGTCAGATTTGGGGACTGTGTTTCCCCATCTCTGCACCTTGCTGAACACAGCTGTGACCTCAGCACTGCCAGGTTTTTATAATGGTGCTCCGGTTAAGATAAGGGAGTATCCCAGCAGCTAACGCTTCCCTGGGAGAAACAAGTTTTCATTATAAATATCATTTCTCTCTCCCTCTTGCTTCTCTGTGACACATTCTGCAGCAATATGTGACAGCACAGCAGGTGAAAACTTCACTGAAAATTCATTTACAAACCTAATGGTTAAAAGGGATCCCGAGCGCCAGGACACCTGGCTTTTATTTCTTGCCTTGACTTTGACCCATGGCATGCTGTCAGCACACCTTCTCACACCTCCTGAAGACACTGAAAAAATAGCACTTACAAAGTCATTTCACATGAGCATTGCAGCAGCACACTCCAGGAAGGTGCATCATCTGCATGTGAGGTGTTGCACCCTGCCACTCTTGAGTGCCAGCTGATGGGATGCAGAGGATTTAGCTCCTTGCCCTGGCCTGCTGACAGGCAGTCCCCTGCAGAGAACCATGGAACACCTCAGGCCTGAAGACAGACTGTCATGGCCACCCTTTCAGCACATGCCCTCACTACACTCTTCTTCTACCAGGTACAGGCACTTCTGCCTGGCCACCTCACCGCTAGGAAGCCATGAGGGAGCTTTTCTCTTCATTTTTGGTATTCAGAGGGACCCTAATGCTGGCAGGACTCTACTGGCAGATGCTACCACCCCAGCCTCCATGGAGCTCTGTGCTCCCTCTGCCACTGCAGGGTGGGGGAGATGGCACGGCTTGTTCCTGTGGGCGTGTTGTACTCCACAATTCTCAGGCCAGCTCCTAAGGGCAATCAATCACGTGAGTATGAAGAAGGCCTCCAGCCGTAAATCCATCACTACAAATCACTTCTCTCCCAAAGCCATGACCTGCAGAAGTCTCTGACATCCCCTCTCTTCCCTGGTAAGGTCACATTATTCAGACTCCTCTCTGGCAGTCACCTCAAGTACCTACCCTCAGTTCCCCTGCCAGGAGCGGGACCCGTCATGACCTGCTCTTTGCCCTTTGCTGTCAGCCCCTACCTTGCCAGGCCCGGCTCTCACCAGCTGGTGGCTGCTTCCAGCCCATCTTCCCTGAGCCCCAGTACTACCAATCTTTCCTGAACAAGGCCTCTGGTGGCTGAATGCTGAACTGGGATGTGCAACACCTCAGCTGTATAGGAACGGTGCTGTGTGTAAGACGGGATTCTCTGTGCATTATTCACCTGATGTAAAACCAGGGAGGCCAAAAGTTCACACATTTCAGGGGGTGTGAGCCCCCTCATCCTCTCCCAGTGGCATGCGTGGCTATTTGAGAGAGGCTGCCAGCTACATCAGACACTGCTTCACAACCTTAACTCCACACTGGGAAGGCTGCCAGCCTCCTGTGCCACGCGCAGCCAGGCTCTTCCATCCTTCCCACTCGTCATCTGTCCTGCCTGTTTCAGGCACTTTTCTTCCTTGCTTTTACTGCAGGGGAGAGGTGCTGTGGGCAGAGCAGCCAGCGCTCAGGGAGGAGCTGGCAGGGGTGCCTGTCAAAGGCAGCCTCAACCCCTGCCCTCCCCTGCTGCCTGCCGTGTGGAGCTGCTGGCAGAGACCTGTCCAGCTCCACTGCAGCAGCATCCTCGCTGTAACACATGGTTGGCTCCCCTGCAGAGTGCTGCTGAAATAAAGCTGCCCCGTTAGAGTTTTGGGGAGTTAACAGAGCTGTTACAGCAACTGTGACCTCGAAAAGTTTCACTATGTGCTATTTTTAACTTTACAGGTCTTAAGCTCTGAGGAGCACAATCAATGATTGGAGTTTGAAAGTGAACTACATTTTCCATTATTAGAACTTTAAAACTAATTAAGTACTTAACCATACTTTATCCAAAAAGTAGAACTTGTGAAAACTCAGACACAGCCTTATCTGCTGTGTCACAACAGTGTCACTGTAACAACTGAGGGGCCTTACAGTGCTGGTGATAGCTCAGCAGCCACTACTTTTGGTGTCAATTCATGACAACGTGTTAGGACACATGGAGAAACAAGCCCTACTCACTGTGGATTACTTGAGGATACTTTACCCCCTTTACTCTCTGTTTCCACAAAGTCCTTGGTCACTGGCCATGATCTGAGCTATTTTCTTCCAAGGTGCAGAAACAGATGAAAGGAAGTAAAGTGCTGCATTCCCAGGGAGAAGATACCTCCTACCTCACTCTTGCAATGGCTTGCACTGATTGCAAAGCATCCTTGGTATCCACACTTCCCTTCTTGGGGGAGATCATCCTCTGGGGTCTCTGAAGTGAGAAAGGGAGAACAAGGAGAGTATTTGGGGCTTCCAAAAAGTGTGCAGACCCACTGCTTTTCCACCAGTATCAGGTGACTGTCTGTTCACCTGAACGAACAGCATTAGGAACCAAGCCTGAAGGGGACTGTCCACCAAATCACCTACTCTATCCCTTTCCTATGATGCGACATCTACACATTTAACAGCCATTTGCCTAAATTGTCCTTGTAACCCTCCAGTAGCAGAACTCCACCAGCTCCACAGTTGCTACATTCCAGCACTTCACTGAGAAAATTCCCTTGCTGGAGGGGTTGGAAAAGTCAGCCTGAAGGAGCAATTCACTTCATTCACAGCTGGGGTGGCAAGGAGCAGAAGACTCTGCCTGTAGTGGCCCACACAACTGGAGACCAGGCTGCCCTTCAGAGCTCAGATGCATTCATTTGGTATTTCCTATCTATTTTTTTAAAACTCTTGACAGTTCCTCATGTGAAGTGCAGAGAAGACAGCCAACTCCAAGGCACCAAGAACAGACGTGATCAGAAGATAAAGTGGGACAACAAAAAGAACAAAAGCAGAAAAAAGATGCAACGGCTCAGCATGGATTTTCTTATGACAGAATCTGCAATACAAATACTGCCTGAAACTGCAGGATCATGAAAAATACTGCCACTCCTGATGGACTTTTTCCTCTGTATCTACACGGGAAATAATTTGGAACAAGGAATGAGGAGCACTCTTTGGTTTATGTCTGCTGGATAGACTAAGGGCAGGAGGGGAAGAAAGGGGCCTGTCCTATTTGACCTTCATCCAAGAGTGGGAATATCATGCACTTTGCCTTAAAAAGATAACTGTTTGGTCAACCATACTCACTTGGGATGGAGACAGCCTTCCACCAGGCGAACCAGCATCCATCATTCAGCGGATTAGCTGAGCAGGTTTTTGCATGAGGTTTGGAAGAACCGAGGAGAAGGAAAAGAGTTTTCCTAGGAATCATGTCTCACTCATTTCCTACCCTTCTCTGGACAGTGTCTGTTGTGTGAGTGCCCTGGGCAGCTTTTGGAAGGGGAGGTTTACAAGGAAATAGCCCCTCTCTGGAGACTGATACCCAGTGGTGTGTCAGCAGCTTTTGCTTAACCTCTCATCCACCTGGGTACAACTCAGCCCATAGATGGGGGCAATTTAAAGCTAACTGGTCTGTTAGTAAGGGCTTTATGCCTGGTGTTTTCAATGCCATAAAATAAGCCTTGACAAATAAAATAAATGTTGGGGGAAAAGGATAAAAAAGCTGGATAACTAAATGGAGTCAATGCCCCAAGCAGAGGGTGTCTCTCCAGAGGCACACTGAAAAGGAAAGGTCCCAGCTACCCTTTTGACCCGACAGCCTGTAAAGCTGTAGCCTGCAAACAAGTGCTATGTATGGTTTCTTAACTTATAATACCCCTTTGACATTGCTGTGACCACAAGCAGCACTTCACAAATTAGCCCCTGTTGCATTTTGCAGTGGCAACACGAGGCAAATGACACGTTTTTAAGTGGCCCCTCTTTTCTGTAAAATTTCCATCAGAAAGCCAATGACCGTGGGTTTCAGGAACATTGACCCATGAGGTTTTCCCTTTTATTTAAATAGCTTAACAGATTACATTATGTCATACCCAACTTAAGTTTTTAAATATAGAAGAGAAGATAAAAACAGGCATGGACAACTGCTGTTTGACTTTGCCAGTACAGACAAGACAAATATGTATTTCAAAATGTCAAGTGGCTGCTGCTTTCAGCTTTCTTCAGTGATTACTTGGCTTTGGAAACAAAAAATGATGTTTCTACTCACCAGCTTTGTTTTCCTGAAAAACACCCTCTTGATTTCCAACTAAGTTTTAAAAATTTTAATATTTAAGACCATTTCCCAATTGAGTTATAAATTGACAGAAATTAAGAAAAGTCACTATCAACTCTTCGGTGTAGGTATAGGCTGTCACAGTAAAAAGAAAAGCAGCCAGCCTATTACTTAACCAGGGCAGTACAGAGCAGCAGGTTCTGTTATTTCAGAGAGGAAAGCAAAGGCAAGTATCTCCTGATAATCAATCTCCACCAATAACTGCTGAAACATTTGGAAAAAGGAATCCTTTGCATACTCTGCCCTGAAAGATCTTGATTCCTCTTCACAAGAGTTGGTGGAATGGTAGAATCCTACACTAATAACAAAAGCACATCTGTCCCAGGTCATTCAGCTCAAGCAATTAATGTTTCATTAGAAAAAACCCAAATCAGAACACTGTCAGGTAATCTGCGGGCTTGCTCTGACATTCAGCAAAGTCAGCAGGAAACCTACGTGGTCCTTGGCAGAAGAGGACAAGGGCCGAGGCAGGTAACTGAACTGCTGCTCTCCATCCTGCTCTGCAGCTGCACCTTCGCATATCCTTCTTTCAAAAATAAAAACTTAGACTTCAGACACATTCTCTGTTACTAGCTCAGGATTGTATTGATTTGATAGCCAATAAAGGCAATTTTCAGTCGCTGTTACCATTTAGGTCAATGCATTTGATCTAAGTGAAATCCATAAATGACAAGGCTTAACAGAGGCTTAACAAAGGCTTAACATTTCCCATGAAATGCCCATTTAATACCAATGCAGGGCATTTACATGCAACTACAGGGCCACGTGCAAAAAGACTATTTACATGGTGATGGGGAAGGCATGAGGAAAGACCAACATTGTAGGACTGAAGTGTTAAAATATCACAGGCATTTGAGATATAGACTCAAATGTGCAAATGTTTGTGTTGGAACAGAAGAAAAACTGAGTACAGGATGAATGAAGCAAGATACAGATAGTGCTTAGCAGAGAGATCAAGTGCTTTCTTTCTACAAATGGCTTAGATGTTTTTATGGCAGACTTAATACATTGGAAAGCCTTCAGTAGCTCCCGGTCCTAGACCAGATAAATTTAAAAATCCCTTCCAGCATTAAATATCTATTGATCATCTGCAGGGCTGTAATTACATTGGTGTGCTCTACTGCTGGAACACCAGCTGTATCCTGGATCCAGCCACAGCTCTTCGCAGTGAACTGTGTCGCAGGTGTTTAAAAAGCAATCAAACAGGAGAAAACCCTAATTTTCACCCATGGATGACATTTTTTTCAACCTGAGCTGCAAAGCCAATTTTCAATTATAGGTAGTTTAAACTGCTGTTTGGTTTTCAGCTAAGTATCCTGCAGCTTCACATAGGCTTTGCTGAGGCCACTGGATTTTTGCTACAGGATTATGTGACTGTTGATGAGCCATGGGACCTGTTAACAAAAGCTTTAAGCAGACTAACTGCACACAGCAATGTTCCAGGGCTGCTTTCACTTCTGTTTTCAATTTTCTCTTCTCTAAGCCTGTTTCAAGGCTGCTCTCTGCATTCCTAGGAGCACGTACATTTGTTTTTAACTCCGTATCATGAAGAAAGTTCACTCACTTCCATGAACTGCACATGGATTACGTGATGTAAATGGCAGACCTGCCAAAACTGTGGGAAGCAAAGGCTACATTGAGCGCAGAAGAAAATCCCAGGTATTTCTAAAACAGGACAGCTTGCTGTCCCAAGTGTGCAGGATAGCACACACACATTGTCACCTACAGCCACACAGACCTGCAGTTGTCTGGCCAATACCTTGTGGCACAGGATTCCGTGTCAACACTCAGACACATCCATTATTCCCTCTCTGTGATGTGCAAGGCCACAGTAAGTGCTTCGCAGATGATCTGAAGAAATATATTACGTTATACTTTCTCCACGGTTTTCTGTTGCAGATTAGGCAACAGGAGTGCCTAGGCCCCAAGGGAAAAGGGGAGGCATGACCTCCTCCTTTGCCCCCAAACACCTGAAAGCCACAGAGCCCCAGACTGCAAGCCCGTTCTCATGCTCCGTGTGCCCCTCCGGCCACCTCCACCAGTGCCTCGCCGAGCTGCAGTCTCCTTGAGCATTTCTCAAGTCCCAGGGAAGAGGTAGGCTCTCCTAGGCCAAACCCCAGGGGGCTCATTTGGCCAAACTTCCACTGGGCAGGCCCCCTTTCGCCCCCGCTGCATCGTTCCGGTGCAGAGCCGCTGGCCCAGCCGCCGCCCCGAGCCCGGCAGCCGGGGGCCCGTCGGTAAAACCCCGCAAGCAGCGGCCGCTGGGCTGCGGC
>VZSE01007886.1:2338037-2358757 GCA_013398275.1 Promerops cafer
CGGCCGGGGCGAGCCGCCCCCCGCGCCCAGGGCTGCCCTGCCGGGTGCTCCCGGCTCCCTCCACCATCCCAGGCAGGCGGGCAGGGAGGGAGGGAAGGAGGCGGCGGAGGGGAGGAGAGAAAGACGAGGCGGAGTGGGGGGGTGCCCCGGCCGCTCCCGGCTCCCCCAGGTGGGCAGGCGACTGCCCGGCGGCTCCCGGCGCGCCTCTGCGGGCGTCTGGGAGCTGCCGGGTGTGTCCCCTTCTCGGGATACGACCTCGCAACCCCTACCCTTCCGGGGTGCCCTTTCTTATCTTCTTCTCAAGGTGAGCCTCGCTCCCCATCCCCGGGTGCGCCCCGCCCGCCCCGGATGCACCCCGCCGCTGGCCACCCCCGTCTCAGCGCATCTTCACGCCTCCGCCGCCCGCAGCTCAGCCTCGGCCACTTCTCCCGCTTTTCCCCAGCGCCCGGACTTCGCCGGAGCTGGCGGCGGGACGCGGCCCGGCAGCAGCAGCCGAAAGGGCAGAAGGAGGAGGAGGAGGAGGAGGAGGAGGAAGAGAAGGAAGACAGCTCCGCGGAAGCGCTCCCTCACGGAGCAGCCCGACGATGCCCCACTCCCCTCCCTGGTCGCTGGACCTGCGCACCTGGAACAGAGGGCAGCGCTGTCTGGACGGAGCTCTGGGGCTGCCGCCGCACCCCGGCCCTGCTGCCCTCCTTCACCTCCTTATTCTCGGAGGAGTAGCTGGCAGTAGAAATGGAAGCACTCAGCTGCTCCTGCCCCTTCCCACCCCCACTGCGGCCTGAGCCTCTCCTCTGGTTTCATCTGCCTCCTGCACAGGCTTTCCCCCACAGTTGCAGCCTCCTGCAAACTCCCTGCCCTGTCAATATTTCTTCCTCCTGCTTGCATCCTGTGCTCAGCGCATCCAGTCATGATTGGCTCTCCTGCTGCACCATCTTACCTTGGCATGTTTGCTTCATGTTTCATTACACTCTTGTGAGGCTCATCTCATTTGATCCATTTCTCTCTTGGTGCCTTTGAGCAGCATATATTTTAAATCCTTCATAAAAATCTTACAAACAGGCAAGTGAACGCTCTTGAAGCGTCAACCTTCACTTTAATATTCGTACTTCAACTCCTGTCACAACATGCTTGCTGTTTTTTCAGGCATGCTGCTCTGCAAAATGCCACTCCAGGTTCAAGGCACTCAGGCTACATAAGAGATTGTTTAGAAGGACTGTAGAGCAGAGAATTGTGCTTGGTGTGTGAATGCATCAAGCAAAAAATCCTCAAACCTTGGATTTTCATAAAGTATTGGGCTCTGCTAAATCTGAATTTTAGGATATTCATTGCATTGCAAAGGTCTTGGCTGATGCCATGTTGAGAAACCTACCCATTCTTGGGGGTGCAAGATGTCCATGAGAGACAATTATCAAACTCCCTTTGCCTCACATGTCTCTGGCTTACACTGCAGTGCAGCGACTGCCACTGTAGCTACAGATATCTGTGCCTTGTCCTGCCCTGCTGACATCTCCTCCTGGCAGAAATGGCATTTGTTTGGCTGCATCCAGTATATCTGTCCAAAGTAGTCTGGCTTTTACTTCTCTCAGACCTGGAGAGGAGCTGTGAGATGCACAGTGGAAGGGTTTACAGGTTTATAATATAATACAGGTTTATAAACCACATGAGAATGCATGTTTAAAAGACTCAGTTTCCTTCCTGTAAGTGGTACAATGGGAAATCTCTGGAGGATAAGATAGTCAGCAGATTGGCAGGGACTGGGTCACATCTAGGACACAGAAAGGAGCCAAAAAGAATGCATAAGGAGTGCCTGTGACATACACACCAAGATCTATAGAGCAAGAAAGATATTAAAATCTTTATTGTCAGTTTGTCTAGGTGGTTTTAGTGACACTTAAATATGCTATGGAATGGGTGCTGGGGCATGATAAGGTGTTGTGGTTAGAAGGGAAATGTGCCAAGCCAGAAAACTGTGCACTGAGAGACTGGGAATGAACTTTATATTTGTGCCAAATTTCTATTTGTAAGGAGTGTTAAAAAGCCCTAATGAAGGGAGATAGAAAAAATGGGCTTTAGTGTATCACAGGGCAGCATCCCCATTCAGTAAGAAGCATCCCCATTCAGTAAGAAAAAAGGCTGACAATTTTTAGAAGATGGGGCCCCCATTTGTACAGCAGAGCGAGGCTGTGTACCAGAAAGGTGTCAGCTTAGCAAGCCACACAGCCCAGGAGTAAGAGCATCATATCCAAAAGCTGAGTCAGACAAGGACAAAAAACAAAGACCTGGCAGAGCTCAGCCTGTCAGATTTGTCTGCCATCCCAGTCCAAATGGTTGCTTTTATTTATTAAATACATCTAATACCCACTGGACTTCGGTGCTGCCTGAACAGCTTCATGAATTTATTTTCAATTCCATAGTCACTCTGTTTTTGATGTTGAATAAACTGTGATTTATTTAATCTAAACCAATCCTGACTGTTGTTTGGCTACAGCTGCCAGCAGTCCCAAGGACTGGCTAATTGGCCCTTCCACCTTTAAGAGACGAAGTTGTCTCTGAGGATATGTAGCCCCCAGTTAAATTCAGGCTTTCAATCTGGAAGGCACATGCATATACATCTTCCCACCTGCCATACTGTCAGAGTTCTGCTGGTACCTGAAGCTAAAACACGGGAAAAAAAGCCTAGAGATGAAAGAGATCTGGAGAAGGGAAAATGAAGGTTACTATCCCTGAGATTTAAGCTTTGGAAATGTCATCTCTCACCGGGTGCCTTTGTTTCCACCTCTGTAGCTCCAGATTCAAGGTATCAATCTCTGCTATCAAGGTCACCCTCACAAACTGAAGGATCCAGGCAAAAAAGGAAGCTTGAACTCAAGAGACTACTGCAAAATCTATGCAAAGAAGCTGATTTTTAAATTTCAGAAATGGAGGGGATCAGTGTCACTGCTATGAGATGCCTGAAGGGGCTATTTTTGTTCTTTAGAAGCTTTATACTCTATTCTAACACAGATTAATTATGAATATTTATATATATAGCATCAAAAACGTGATAAGCAGTTTGTGGTCTGGCTTGCAAAATATGTTTATCATATTGCAAAAATCAGCTCTCTCTTCTGGGCTTTGTGCCTGGCCACTCAATCTTCCTAAACAGCTAGCAAGGAACAGAGACAACATGCATGCGTAGCTTTGCTGCCTCTATTCAGAGCAAGAAGAAACTGGTGCAGTCAGGAACTGCAGTTTGTGTCAGTTTAAGATCAGCACCCTGTCATTCAGAGCATGCCACTGTAAAAATGTTGATAATCCTTTCTCTGAGCTCAGCTGGGCCATTGCACTGACTTAGCAGGCTGAATTTTGCTCTGCTGTTTAGTGAGAGACGGCATTTGGGCTAAATTGGCAAAGATCTTTTTAAGATACACCTGAAAGCCTGGTGTCTGTCTTTAAGATGAGACAACCGTGGAGATCCTGAGCATTTATGGCCATCAAAACTTTATGATGAATAAATACTTTATATATAACAGAATACTTTATTGCAAGAGAAAAACTACGCCTTCTGTTCTGGGGAGACTCCTACCCAGAAAATTGAAGTATGGGGGCTTCAAATTACTTCTCTGCTGCTCCAAAACCAGCATAAATTAATATATGCTGTTAAGGACGTGCTACATACTGCCCCAAAGCTGACAGTAATGTAAAGACTATTTCCAATACAGATGGTTTGTTAGTTCACTTATGCAAATAGGCATATTGGAAGAGAGGAGCTATTGCTAAATATAAAGTAAATCTTACCATCCTATGACTTGTACGTCCTGCCAAAGAACTATGCAGACTATCAGCAAGGACTAAATACAGTTATCTCAACAGGCTTTCAATATTTAAAAAATTAAAAGTGTATTCCTAGTTAATAATAAGCTCTGCCTTTTAAAGATTACAAGATCAAACATATATTGCAGTTACAAGTGTCATATCACTGTATCTATTTATGAGCCTGTGTAATCCAAAACATGTCTATTATCTTTTGCTAAACCTGTAAAGAGAGAACACTATGTTGTTTCAGTATTAACGCTTAGTGAAATATTTGTGAATCAAATTGTGGATATAGCAAAAGACAATCTGTCTGGACCATTCACAAAATGAGCTTCGATATCCTTTTAGTAAGTAAAAAGCTGAAGGGAGACATCAATAATTTATTAGCACTTGGATTACATCCTCCAGTGCTTGTAGTTTGCTGCCTTCTTGAAGGAAAAGAGGACAAAGGCGATACTGGCTCTTAGGCTGTAAAATCTTTGCATGCTCTGATCTGTTGGTTCTGACAAAGGATGCCATATATTGAGGAGCATTTTGACAATGACCGTGATGATCACAGCTCTGAGGATCACAGTGGGGTGAGCCACCAGCCTGTTGTCATGTGATGCCTTTCCACTTACCAGCATAAAATGAGCCACGTGGTATTGATGCCACCCTGGCACAGAGGCACCCCTGCTGTAAACAGCGCGCCTGGTGTTCCGAGGGGCCTGAGTTTTAACAGCCCATCTCTACACTTTAGGCTTTTGGCTTCCCTCCTGTTCTCTCAGATGTCTCTGCCCTATCTCCTGCCATCTCTTTCCTAGTGGCAGTGATGCCTATGCTCAATCTTTAGATTTAGTAATGTAACTGCCACATTGCACAGATATGCCAGAATTTGTACTGACATTCGCTCTTTCTTTTCAGAATGAAATGTTCTCTCCTCTCATCTATTTCTCTGGCTTGTGTCTTTCAAATTTGGCACCTGTCACCTATTTCTCTCTTTCCTCTATCTTACTCCTTCTGAGGTGCTATTTCCAATACCTGAACAATCACTACTCCCCCCAACTGAGAAATCTTTCCTAGTTCTTTCCCTATCACTGTCACCAAGAGCCTCATCTTCCCTCACAGCATTGTCTTGAGTCATTCCCAAGCAGCACTTAGGAGTAAGCAAAGGCTATTCCTCTGTTGTATTGAAGCAGAATCCAACAACTCTTTTCTTCTGCTTCATCAACCTCCACTGATGGAACAGATACTCTCAATCTCATATACATATGGACAGGAAGGGCCATGGGCACCTGAGGGATCTAGATGTGCCTCTGCCCTTCTCTGTGCACAGGGGTGTTGTTTCCTGCAGGTATTGACATTTCCTGCTCCAGGTGTGCTGAACAGACCTGCAGAAAACTGGACAGATGTTCTGAGAGACAGGCAGCAGCAAAAGCTCATGTCTATGATAGTCCACCAGCATCCTCTGAGGCTGGTGCTTGCTGCTCATGTCATTCCATGCCTGAGCTGATGCACCCTGCTTTTCAGTGGGACTTGGTAGCTCAGCCTAATGCTAGCCAGGTTCTGTCCACAAAATGTTCTGGAGAAAATGAGGACAAAACTCTTTTTACAAATACTGTAAAGACATCTCAATATTAATGGGGTGCTATGGACAGTCATGAGAAATTTGAGCCCCCAGATTTTTCCTCCACAGCAAAGCGGGGATTTGTAAATCAAAGGGAATACCAATGAAAGAATCTGTTTCAATATTTTGTTATCTTTTATAAGAAAGAGAGGTTCTCAGGCATGGTGGCTGACCAGAGGAGCAATCCTAGGCTAGGCAAATCACCAACAGCTCCAAGCAGCAAAATATTGCATG
Organism: Promerops cafer; assembly: GCA_013398275.1. Lineage (NCBI taxonomy): Eukaryota > Metazoa > Chordata > Aves > Passeriformes > Nectariniidae > Promerops > Promerops cafer. The sequence goes on from VZSE01007886.1 coordinate 2,343,673, forward strand.
TGTGACTGGAAGACGAGGAAACACCTTTCATTCTCATCAGGAAACACTTAACTATCGTGGGGCTTGGTCAGCTTCTTTCCCAAGCTGGACTCAGAAGCCCAAATCCATCCATTAACCTCCATAGCTCATGGCTTCTGATGCAAAACAGCCATCTGGTCAGTGTCATTCCAGAGCCAAGTCAATAATTTGGAAAGTTACCAATATTTTCCCATGGGAAGAAAGCTGGGCAGTTGCTGCTGCTGTATGTCTCTAGAAGGCAGTCTGCCAGCACTCAGGGCTGCTGTTCAGTGCCAAGCAGACTTTTAAAAAGCATGGCCCTCAGTGACAAACCATAATGGAAAGGTGCAACACATGCACCTGAGCAATCAATGCTCCCACATGGTGACACTGAGCAAGCACTGCAATGATCTCTGCCATTTCTCCTGTAACTGTGCTGCAGAAGAAAGGGCTTTTAAATATCGATGTTGCTAATGGTATGGTACTACTTGCTACTAACACGAGGGGTGTTCACTGCCAGTGAGCTTTACTTTGGTCATTGTCATCTTCTTTGCTGCTGATTCAGGCAACTGTCATGAGAGATCACAATAGCTATAAATACTCTGAAAATAAATTTAAAAAAGAAACAACCCACTACACTGAAGAGAACTTGTTGTCAGGCAAAAAAGAAGTGTAACACAGTACTCTAGAAAGATGCCTACACGTCAGCCTGGTAGAAAAGCATGTACAGGTGAAGCTTTCTGCTGACTTCACTTCCATCACCAAACACCACCAGTGAGAGAACAGTCCTGTCCTGCTGCCATGCATATACCAAACCTCACAAGCACTGAGCCTCTGGAAATACAGGGTGCAAGCTCCTATCCTGTGGAAGACTGGCAAAGTGATTTCTTCTATTTATATGGTGGCAAGAGAATTGTAAAGTGATGCAGCACTATGTATCAGAGCCACCTCTAGGCATTAGATATTTCATGTGATAACAATACAGTTCTGGTAGCTTCTTTAGAATACTTCTCTTCCAGGTATCTCTTCCACTTTGCTGAGCTGTCCTTTTGTTTCTCATTAGGCTGCTTGTCTCTCCCTACCAGAAAGCTGGGCGAAGCTTGTGTATTGCCATGTGAGAAGCAGAAATGCATGCCACCGACACGCTCCTCTGGGAACCCACAGCTTTTCACATCGCTCCCAAGGAAATGGGAAACCTGCTCTGGCCTAATAAAGACTCATGGAAAAGTACTTAAGAAGACGAGGCACAGCTACCCATCACAGCCCTTTAATTTCCAAAGATGAAGGTGAAAACCCAGCTCTGTGTGACTGCAGTTAGTTCTGCCAGATCACTTAAATCATCAGGACATCGTGATCATCACTGTTAAAAACTCTTGGCAGATCTAGCTGCACTAGCACAGCTATTTAGAGTTGAGTACTTCAGGCTTTGGTCCACTGGCAGTAGGAACTGCTGCTGTGCAGGCATCTACATCGAATATTCACAGAATCATTGTAGGCTTTGGGCTAGAAGGCCCTTTAAAGATCACCTAGTTCCACCCACCCTGCCATGGGCAGGGACACCTTCCACAACAGCAGGTTGCTCAAAGCCTCATCCATCCTGGCCTTGAACACTTCCAGGGATGGGGCATCCACACCTTCTCTGGGCAACCTGTTCCAGTGCCTCACCACTCTCATAGTAAATAATTTTTTTCCTAATATCTAATCTAAACATATCTCCTGTCAGTTTAAAGCCATTTCACCTTTTCCTATTGTTATCTGCCCTCATAAAAGTCCCTCCCTAAAGCAAGAGCATTGCAGAGGCCATGCTTTCTGTTCCCAAGGTGTGAGAGTTGAAGGCTGGGAGAGATGAGCTTCCCCTGGCACTCCTTTCAGTACATATGCTGACTAGTACAGATGGATTTTGGATAAAGCATGTACACATCACTCTCATCCTGTTCAGGCGCAAAGGTATAAGGTTTTCCCCGTGATACAACAGTAAATAACCTAAAAAGAAGAAAAGAATAAATTCTAATGCCAATAAAACAGCCGGTTCTTCAGGAGATTTGCCATGGAGGGTAATCATGTGAGCATATCCAGTGCTTTAAGCTGTCTCAAATTGCTTGAAATCTCAGGGTTAGGCACATTGACAGGCTTCCTTGAAAGTCTATGACAGTGGATTTGAATGCATTGACTATGTCACTCAGATTTTGTCAGATAGATCCCACAGCAGCAGCAGCCAAGGGACACACTGTCCTCAGCCCAGAGAAGCTGAATTTCAGAAATGTTGTTTTCCTCATTGATAGCAGGGGCAGAGGGCATTGTCAGGCAGGGTCAGCTCAAGACCATTTTAATTTAAGCCTTCTGTGAAGCAGTGACTGTCAATGACAGCGCATTCACCATCTGTGCAAATATGGATTTTCACCTGTAACACACTTCAAAGGCAGTGTCTGAATGACCTGACTTGAGAAATACATTTGCTTGACTGCCTATTCCAATTTCCACAGGAGTTTGTTCTCTGGAGTCCCAGCTGTACAGTGACTTGCTTTTAACTGGTTTTTATTTGGATGTTGTAACGAGGAGAGGAAAACTCAGTGTGATAGGGATACAATATATAAACTGAGCAAGAACTATCTGGATTTGCTGAAGAGGTGTGTTATTTCAGGATATTTTCATCTAGTCTGATAAAAATGGCATTTCTATAGAAACAACTGATAAAAAACTAGCAAAGAGGAAATCCCATGCTAATTGTCAAAGACAACATAATGTTCGGCAGATGCGTTACTAGGGATGAGTAAATACTCTGCTGTTTTGTGTTTTTAAAATACACAATCCTTTCCTCTCACTTACATGGCTAAATCACTTCACATTGAGCATGGATGTGTGGTCTTTATTGGTGAAAAGCAGAGATTAGATTTAAAATATCCCTGCTTCACCTAGTCCCAGGGATGCCCTTTACTCAGTGGGGTGTTGGTGTCATGGAATGCCAGGGTTCCACCCCAAAAGTACATTGGCTTTAAAAAAAGCTAACAAAAATAAGATTTATATCTTGGACTGATTCCTTATGATAATTTTTTTTTCCATTCACCAGCAGACCTGCGTGCTGCCCACCACACTGCTCTCCAGCTGAAGTTTTCAACTTCAGTTTCTGTCTCGGCAGAATTATCTGCATCCATAGCAGATATCTCTTAAAAATATCCCGCTCTTAAAAAAAATCTTAATATTTATCATCTCTGCAACATAGATAATACTCCAGATTTACCTTTCTAATCCCACCAACGCCACTGCCATATTGTTTTTGTAGTTCTGATCCCTTCCCTGTTATCATCCAATGAACAGCATTCAGCTGTAGGCACTCTTGCTTCTCTCTGCTTTGGAAGACCAAAAAAATTCATGTGAAATTTAGAAATTCATGTGAAACTGACTTGTGGCAAGGTAGAAGAAGGGGATGAGAGAGATTTTCAGGGCTTGTGAGAAGACTGACAATCTTTTAAAATCTCATAAAATAGCTCTCGTTGAGTGAGGAATATTTGACTTCACCACCAAAGACTCCAAGACACACACTGCTGGAATTTTGTTGCTAGAATTGCTTAGCAAATCCATGCAAGCATGTTAGTACTCATAATTTTATAGGATAAATATGAAGACACACAAGCATGATTTATTGATAGAGCAGAAGCTATATATAGTGCCCTTAACTGTATTATTAAAACTGAAGGTAAATAATTAATGGAATGAAGGAAAGATACATACAACTCTGGCAGTTTGGATGGGAAGCATTCCTGTCTTGCAGTAATTAAAATCGAATATATGCTATTTGTATGTCTTTCTGGCAAAAAAGTTTATTTCCTCACGTCACCTGCATGCTAAGAGACACTGTGTGTGGCCACAGAAGCTGTGCAGCCAGTGTGAGAGGAGTCAGGGAGGGAAAATGCTCATGGCTGTCTTGAATCAGACCCATAAGCAGTTGTCAGACAGTCTCAGCAGTCCCAACACTCCACCCAAACACATTCCCGCACAACCACTGCCACGGCCTCCCTGCCTTACTGTCCAGCTGGGAGAACTGAACTGTGTACGTGGGGTGCATGGGAAACCATCCCCAGATTCAGCCCCAGGAAAGCCTTGAAGTGGGAGAGAGAGAGGTCTTCTACTTGCACCACTGCATCTGCCCCACCCTTCTGTAAAAGCAGTGGTGCTCTGATGCCTGGCCTGAAGATGAGCAGGGCAAAAACGAGAACCTTGGTTTCTCATTTTGCTTCAATCAGAGGCACAATCTGTTGATTTCAATAGATTTTTGGAGCAGCCCCACCTGACCTTCACTGCCCCAGAAGCAATGATCACAAAAGGCAACTAGGTGCCAAAGCACACATTAAACTCCTCACTTCAATCAGCCAGACCTGTGGTAGCAACAGAGTCCTGGAGCCATCAGGATGGTGGGTGGTTCCACAGAAAAAGGATGAGAAGCTGCTGCTCTTGAAGTTTAACTGCAAGAAACCTGCACAATTATTTCAAAGTGTTTCTTGCATCCCAAACCAGCATAAATTCGGAACAACAATATTAAGTGGCAGATGGTGGTGGTAGGGTAGCAGTTATTTTCAGTGAAATGGAGAATTTGACACTCCATTTCTCAGCAGGCACTGCTATTCCTGATCTAGGTTTGACTTTAATATGATTTCTTTTGCTTCAGGGGGCACAAAGCAGAGCTCCACCAGCTGATGAACTGCAGTCTGGCAGGGCAGCACTGGAGAAGCACTCCAAACACTCTTGAGGCTCCCTTCTGCAAATCTCCAAATGTAATTAAGAGCAGATCTATTTATTCCTCCTGCTAGAAGTGTCTATAAGCGCACCAGATGTAACAGCAGTAACTGCTCAAACACCTCTGCCAGAATCATATGTCTGATCATAAGGTTAGAATCACGGTCACTCTTGGTTATGTAGTACGCCTAATGGGGCATCTTCAAATCAATTCCTACTTCAAGGACTGGTCAATGACCTAAAATAGTGCAGTTGTCAACTTTACCATGTCAGAAACATGGTTGCTCATCAGAAGACATGAAGCTGAGGGAGATGTTTGCTGCCCAGCATTTAAAAAATTGGAATTTTCATTCCAATTTTTTATGAGTTAATCACAGTCCTGTTTCCCTGACAATATAGTTAAGGCTGGCTGCATGCTGACAGGATGAAGGATTATTTTTGTTTCCGTAGATATAAGTGCTTTCAATGCTGTAACGGATAAAACTTGTTCCTGATTGTAATTTTGCTTTAGTATCAAAACTTTCTGAAGGGATAAAACCCCCCAATGCTTCATTTCTTGTGGCATCAGAGACCTTGCAGTGAGTCCTTCCCAAACAGTGAGCCCACCTGCTCCAGCCCAAGCCCCAGTGAGGATCTTTGCCTGTTCTCATGCTCAGAGAATTAATTTCCCAGGTAAGAAGGCTGAAAGTTGACCAAGCACTAAAATCAATAACCAACATGAAAATCAAAGCTCCTGCAAGTTCCTACAGCTCTCCCATAGTTTCTAAGAAAGCTTGGCACATATTACAAACAAGCAATCAGTCATGAATAACAAATTACAGCCACGTTCCCAGAGCTTTATGTATCTGCTCTCCCTAAACACCGCCGGTCTCGGGCCCGGCCACGCCCTCCGATAATGACAAGGCGCAGGTCCTGCGGTGACACAAATGCATTGGTGTGTGTGCAGACACTCGCTGTGGGGTGCAGGTGGCCGCTGTCTGGCCGCAAGGAAAAGGCCCGGGGGAAGCTGCCTTGGGCCGCACAAGCCCAGGGCGGGCCCACAGCCGCGGCTCGGCGGCGGGATGTCCCTCTAGGAGCCCCGGGCCGGGCGGAAGCTGCGGGCGGCCGTAAGCACAGTGCCGGGAACCAGGGCCGTGATTAACGCGTCAAAAGCCGAAATAAAAATTCAATTAATTCAGTTGAACTCCCCGAGGGCCGGGGCCGCGCCGGCGGAAGTGACGGCGGCCGGGCGGAAGCGCCGCCCGGGAGGGCGGAGGTGCCGGGGAGCGGCGCGGTGCCGGCGCAGGTGAGTGGCGGCCCGAGGTGCCCAGAGCAGCGGCCCAGCGGGACAGCGTTTGCCTCAAAGCTTAAACGCTGCTGCTGGACAGCATTTGGGGGAGCATGGTGGAGCTCCGTTTCGCTGTAAAGTAAACGCCGTTCGCTGTGACACACTGGTGCGGCACTGGTGCTAAGGGTCCCTCACTGTCGTAACAGACCTTCCTGCCCAGGCTCACACTTGGACTAAAGTTGGTTGATTCAGAAGTAGAGCTTGGCCCTAGAAGCAATCTGTGGCTTCATTGCCTTTTGTGCTCTTGTGTTTTCTTTTAGTCTGACTGAGATCTCTCGTCCCAGCCGTGCCTGTAAAACTTCCTGCAGAGCTGGTGGATTTTTCGGACTATCCACGGCAGGTCCAGACCATGACAAAAAACTTTTGTGAGACTTTTAATATAACAGACAGGGTGTACAACAGCAGATGGTAGTGTGGCCACATAACAGTTGATATGTTGTGCAGTGTAAAAGTGCTCATGAACCTTGGAGAGCATTTCTGATCCCTTGCCTGTGTTCCTAGGGCAGTATCTCAGTGTGTTGCATGTGCTGGCTGGCTGGTGGTCCCTCTGGGCAAACAGATGGTGTATGGTGAGCTTTTAAGTAGCCAGTTGCAAGGCTGGAGGTAACCAGGCTGCAGGATGCTGGGGTTAGTGGTGATCCTCAGGAGTTTTTTAGCTGTCCTGCGTAGCTCTGCTGGGTAGGAATGGCAGCTCCTGACGGCCAAGGGGGTGTTGCTAATGTGCTGCGATGGCTTCCATGGGCCATGGGAAAAGGTGCCCTGAGAAGAAAGCAAAGTGTTTTCCCTACATTCATTCTGTCTGCAGGTCCCCACGTGTATTGAAGGAAAGCCTTTGAGGAAAGGGTTCCTGGAAGAACATCCAACCTCATTAACAATGGCTGCTTAGTCGTCTTCTTGTGCTGACAGTTCCCCAGAGAAACAAAGGCAGTTTGAAGACATGCTGTATTTCTTGGTGAAGTGTTTTGGTAGGGAGAGACTTGGACAAGTTTATGTAGAGCTCTGTGTGGAGGAGGCTTCTTGCAGAAAGCTTAGCAGCACCCTTTGCTTCCAGCTGTGTGTTTTGTGCCTGTTGAAGCAGGCATCCTCCCCTTTTGGGCTTTGAAGCCTGTGATGACAGGGCAGGGAACACTTGGCTTGGGATGCGTGTTGCATTCCTTATGGATATCAAAGAGGGTCCAAGCAAGTGAAGTCTGGCTGTGGGAGCCCCGTTGTGTCAGCAAGGTCCATAAATAAACAGCAAGTAGGTGTGTGCTTATGCTAGGAGTACACACAAAAAATAAGGAGCTGTCTGTGGAGGTTTCAGTTTTTGCTGTGCAGTTGTGAGGGGAGTGGGCTGGAAGGGAGTGTTTCTGCATTCTCAGCATCAGTCAGAGCCACTTTGAGATCCCAGGTATTTTTGTGTTAGTCCCTTCCCTGACAAGGTACCATAGCAGGGTGCTCCTTCCTGCCTTCCTGCCCTGAAGTGGCCTTTAGTTGATGGTTTTACACCAATACCTCTCATAAAACCCATAAACAAATGTAAAACATCCTGGCCCCCTTTTTTCTCTTAGTATCAAGAGTATCTCACTTTACCAGCCTTGGTCAAGAATGAGATCCCTGAAAACAGTATGAATATTCCAAGTGTAGGTCATATATTCTGCAGGCAGTAACTCTTGTGTCTGAGCATCTTTCCCACAAGGTTTCTCCCCACATATTTTACAATCAATTATGATAATAGTATAAGAGAAGCCATGGCTTCAGGGCAGTGGCTGTGCCTGCAGAATGGTTGAACTCTGTTTATGTCTGAGATTGGGGCAGAGATTTACTTCCATGCTTTCTATTTTCTCATGTGTTCTGCCTATCCCTATGGCAGATAACTGTAGTTTTAAAAATCCAAGTCCACTTTCCTTTCCAGCTTTTCAATAAATCATGCCTGAGTCCTGCTGGGTTTTTAAAAGTGGAAGAAATCAAATATGCGCAAACTATTTCAATATACTGAGGGTGGGAGAGTGCCAAGTTTGCAGCATTAGTGCTGATCAGTGACTGAAATTAGTGTGAAATGTATTTGCAAACAGTTTACTTGGTGCCTGTGAGAAGTGGATTGCTGGTCCCAGGCTCTGGGAATCAGAGGTGGGGAGCAATAGTCACCAATATTTTCCTGCCTGGTAGATGGGAGGTGGAGTAATTGCCTTCATGGTGAGTTGTCATGGGCACAGAGTAAAAAAGTCTGTACAAATCTCACCCTTGTTTCTCAACCCCAAACTGGCCTGGGCAGCGAATGGAGATGCTTGGAAATAGCCCAGCTTCTGCCAAGAAGGGGCCAGTGAAAGAGAATGAAAACAGGAGGTCTGCATTGGGAAGAAAGGCATTTTTCACTTGGGAGATCTGAGTGAGAAGGAGAGCAAACAGAGTCAGGGAGTGCATTGTCCAGATGGATGTGGACAGGCTCTTGCATCCTGCCAGGGATGTCAATGCGGGATCTGGAGAAGATGGCATGCTCTGTAGTGATGCCTGTGGAGGGAGTTAAAGCAGATCAATACATTCACAACTGGCAGCCCCAGTGCCACAATAGTAGGACAAACCCAAACAGAGATAATTACTCACCCTGAATATTTAGGTTTTCAAATTTCAGCAGGAAAGGCGCAACCCCCATCTTCTGAAGTAAAGTTTCTGGGAGTATGGTGGAGTGGAGGAAGAGTGTATGTTCACCCCAAAACCTTGACTTCCCTTGAGCAAATTAAAATTCCTGGATAGAAGAAGGAGCTACAACGTGCCCTTGCCCTGCTGGTAATTTGAAGAAAACACATTCTGGCTTTCTCCATCATAGCCTGTCCTCATCACGATTTAACACACCAGAGGACCACTGGTGACTGGACCCCTGTCCATGCAGAAGTCTTAAAATTGTTAATGTTTGAGGCTGAGTTTGTCAGGTTTTAGGACCAATGCATCCAACAGGTCCACTTCATATTGAATCGGGCTTTGCAGTTCATGGATTATCAATGCATACGTGGCAGTGGGGACCTGAGGGTTCAACTTGCCCAGTCAGGTTTTATTTGCACAGCTCTAAAGATGCAAAAAAATTTTATTCAGTTTGGTAGAAGTGCCTCTGTGGCTAGTCTAGCTCTACAGGGAGCTGAAAAAGTCATATGGCAAGAACCAATTATTCTAGTGGGACCTTCAAGGTCTTGAAACCTGTACTGGCCAGAACCCCACCTGGTGTGGGGGGTTGTGGAGGGAGAAGCAGTAAGAAGGTGGTATGACCAGTTAGATCATCACTGCCATATACCTCAGATAGAGGAGGGAGCACCCAGAGGGCTCCAAATACAGGAACTGCCTGGCAGTTTACTGGACCAGGAGCCTCCCTTCTTATATAAAACCTACCCCTCAAGTTGAGCCCCACCTGAAAAGTGTGTGGTTCACTGAAGCGTCTTCCAAAAGAGAGGGAAATACTGAGCAGTGTCCCTGTGTGTTGATTCAGGGGACAGAATTGAGACAAGGGGAGAAGAAAGTGCTCAGATGGAAGAATTGGTAGCCATGTGCAGGGTGATTGTTAGAGGCTGACACTAAAGAACCAGTGTTTATTTACACAAACCCCTATGCTGTTTTTAAGGGATGCACCACTTGGCTCCCATTTTGCAAATAAAACCAGTGGGTGATCTATTGAGTCGCCAGTATGGCAGTGAGAGAAATGGGAAGACATCCTAAACTTGTTAAGCAAAATTGTTTCTTGTTGGGATGGAACCGTGCCCACCAGAAGAGAGATAATCTGGCTCACCTGTTGAATAATCAGGTAGATTCACTGACTCGTGTGGCAGATATGGCAGTAAAGGGAGAAGAAAAATGGAAACATCTGCTTACATGTCAAGGGAGACCATTCACGATTTAAGGATCTTTTTAAGGGAGCTGTTAACACAGGGTGGCCTCTCACTGGAGAACAGCTGAACACGGTCATCTCAGTCTGTGGCCAGTGTTGTACAGGGCTAGAGAAACAACACCCCCTGCAGGAGACATCCCTTCACTAAGGACATGGAAAAGGCATCTGGGGGACCTGCCAGGTGGACTATATAGGGCCTTTCCTGAAGTCAGGGTGGAAGTAATGTCAGAGCTCACTCAAGCTGAGGCAGTAGCAAGAGCAGCAGGGCTGCACTGTAAAGGGACTGAAGCTGTGGTTTAGTTATTTGCCATGGCCCCAATCCCTCCAATCCAACAGTAGTCACTTTACTGCCAGGGTGGTTCAAGAGTGGGCACAGGATGAAGGAATCAGGTGGATCTTTCATACTCCATGCTACCCCCAGGCACATGAGGTTGTTGAATGGACAATGGACTCTTGAAGAGTAACATGAAACCTTATGAACCTGAATGGGCAAGAGGGTGTCAAATGGGGTACATAGGGTCAGTGGCTGCTGGGGAGTTAATGGGTGCCCATATCTCACAGTCTTCATCCCTACCCATGCTCCCTGGAACAAAAGAAGCTAAAGACCTCCGCAAATCCTCTCCATTATCTAGGACAGCTGATTTTGGCATAATTACCAAGAGTGGGATTGGTACCCTGACCTTAAAAAAGCCACTTAACTTGTGTGCTAGGTGGTGGATTGTTCCCTCCTTTTAATCATGTTTTGTTTTTATGCATGTATATGTTTTACAGATTATCTGAAATTCACTGCTGGACCTATGCTTTCAACTGTTGAGTGGACGGATCATTTTGTGTATTTTTTAGTTTGATTTTGCTAAGCCTATTTTGCCTTTTTACTAGAAAAAAAAATGGTGTGGGGAAAGTTTTTACTCTTATGTTTTGGACGTATGATTTTGTCTGAAGCGACTGAGAATCAGAGTACTGAACCAAATTTAGCTTGGGAGTTGATACAAGGATTTATGCATATTTGGAATCATACAAATCAAGGAATATGTATCAACCTCCCCAACTCTGCATCAGAGGGGTTTAGATTTATGATGATTTGGTTAAATTTTTCGGAAATATTAACGAGAGAACTGGATAATCTTAAGAAAACAGGAGGAAATATTACCTGGGGAATGGTCGAGTCCCGGTTCCTAGACCAGAAAGAAGGACAACAATGGGATGCAAATGGGACATGGGTAGAATACAAGAACGCCTTTTACCAGCTCCCACGTGACTCTACCTGGAGCGATTTATGGAATCAGACATGCTATCGGTCATTAGACACCAACGCTACTGAGACATTGCAAAATGTCACTTCTATCCCTTGCACAGTGGTACCATGGTGGGATTCTCCTGCTGAGGGTGGTTTTTTTGAACATGAGTACAATTTACATTGGGATGCAGGATGGTGTATACAAATCCCTGATAACCCAGGAACCGCGCACCAAGTTAACAGAACAAATTATGAGTGGGCCTGGTCTCTGAAACAAATCTTTGACCCTGTATCTACCCTACAATGGGCTTCCAGGGTCCCCACAGGGAAAATAGTAGAATGGGAAGTGGAGAAATCAGACTGTAAGGACCATCAGACCACACTACCTAATGGAGAGAGCATCTGCTGGAAAGTGAGGAACCGTAGAAGCATTACCCAAAGTAAATCGGAGACCTCCTTTCTGAATTGTTCCCGTATATTAGATTGTACCACAGGAGCAGGTGAGCCTATAGAAACCTGGTACATCTCGGAGCTGAGAACTTTTATCCGGGACATGTGTACCTGTTGGGATTATCCCAACTACGGCTATCTAAACCAAGACACCCGATGCAATGGGTCTTATGAAAATTCGGAGACAGCACTATCCTGTGGCATTCCCATTACACATGGCCCTGACCAAAGAAGGGTCTGGAATTCAAGTAGCGAAGCACAGGAAGTTCCCCAAGGTGACCTGTATCAGTGTTCACAAGCCAAGTATCCAGCTCCACGGGGAACGGTATGGGCATGTTCAGATGGGAAAATGTATTCCCACTTGAACATGTATGATATGGCTGGACTCCAGTGTACTGTTGGGTTTCCTACCATGTGTCCATCTAAAACATTCAATTATACGCTTTATCGTAACAACAAAGTGCGGAGAGAAATCCACAATCCAGCAGATGCAAAAGGGTGGATTCGGGGGATTCAAGTCCCCGACTATTATACCTGGGGACAAAATGTTGCTTTAGACTTAGAATCATTTTTTGTGTCCAGTGGAGTTATCCAAGGGCACAAGTATGTCTTGGAGAACTTAACTAGGCAAGTCCATGTGTTAAGCAACTGGACTGGACATTCACTCAGGGAACCGAATGTGCAGGCCCAGCAGGCATCGAAGATGGCTTTGCAGAACCGACTAGCCATAGATACGTTGTTGTTGAAAGAGAATGGAGTGTGTGGGATGCTAAACCTAACGGATGGAGAATGCTGTGTCACTGTCCATAACGCCACCACCACCATAGAAGAGGCACGTGAGAAGATGAAGGAGATTGCTGAAAAAACGGGAGAACTGTTTCAAGCAATGCAACCGAAGGACTAGTTTGATGGACTGAGCCTGGATTGTGGATCACATGTACTAAAGTGCCTTGGATTTTTGGGATGGGGAAGGTGGCTTGTGTGCATTGACCTTATGATACTGTGTGGATTCTTGGGTTTGATGATAGGTCAAGAAGTCATGTCAAACTGTGATGAGTTCATTATGGTTATAGAGGAAAGGGATAGAATTTCTAGCACTGTATAATTCCATACCATTCATGTCATGGCAGGAATGTGGCTGGAGCAGGAGGAAGTCAGGGGCTGGAAGTGGAAGGGTGGCCATCTTTTGCTATGCTTGGGGATGTGGCTTTTCTGGTTTGGTGCTCAAAGACAGCGCTGGTGAGCCCAAGAGCTGGTGGGCTGCTCTGAGAGAAAGAAAAGAGAGAGCAGCATGGCAGAGCCCAGCTGAGCCATGTGGAGGCCAGGCCGCAGCTGCTGTGACAGCAGCCACTGGAGCTGCTGCTGGAACAGTCAAGCTCTCCAGTCTCGCTCCCACAAAGTCAGACCCAGGAGGAGGGTCCTCTGACCTGCTTCACAGCCCTGTCAGGTCCCACCAGGTTTTGCCTTGTCCCTGTTCTTCCCTTGTTTTTTGTCTGAGGGGGAAAGTTAAATTGCAAGCCTTTCCAACATTCTGCTTTTGTTTTTGCATATATACCATGCTGCCCAGCACAGGGCCAGCTATCATTTTGCCTTTGTCTTGGAAAACCACACTGGGTGTGGTCTTTGGGAAGTGTTTTTGTTTGTTCGGTAGTGAATACCCTTTTGTGGGTAAAAGACTCTCTCTTTTGTACACTCTGTTATTAATATTGTTGTGGTTATTGCAGTTTTTAAGTAAATTGTGATTCCGGTTTATAATCGCTCCTAGTGTTTGCTCCACTACCAGAAGGGGGCAGGGGAAAGGGAACAGCTCAAGTAGGTTTAATATTCCCGCTGGGATTTAAATCAGAGCTATAAGAAGGAGATGAAGGAGATTGTTTGGATTTGTGAAAAGACAGGTGACCTCATAAAATAAAAAAAATCTCATAAAAAGTCTCATAAAATAGCTCTCGTTGAGTGAGGAATATTTGACTTCACCACCAAAGGCTCCAAGACATGCACTGCTGGAATTTTGTTGCTAGAATTGCTTAGCAAATCCATGCAAGCATGTTAGTACTCATAATTTTATAGGATAAATATGAAGACACACAAGCATGATTTATTGATAGAGCAGAAGCTATATATAGTGCCCTTAACTGTATTATTAAAACTGAAGGTAAATAATTAATGGAATGAAGGAAAGATACATACAACTCTGGCAGTTTGGATGGGAAGCATTCCTGTCTTGCAGTAATTAAAATCGAATATATGCTATTTGTATGTCTTTCTGGCAAAAAAGATTATTTCCTCACGTCACCTGCATGCTAAGAGACACTGTGTGTGGCCACAGAAGCTGTACAGCCAGTGTGAGAGGAGTCAGGGAGGGAAAATGCTCATGGCTGTCTTGAATCAGACCCATAAGCAGTTGTCAGACAGTCTCAGCAGTCCCAACACTCCACCCAAACACATTCCCGCACAACCACTGCCACGGCCTCCCTGCCTTACTGTCCAGCTGGGAGAACTGAACTGTGTACATGGGGTGCATGGGAAACCATCCCCAGATTCAGCCCCAGGAAAGCCTTGACGTGGGAGAGAGAGAGGTCTTCTACTTGCACCACTGCATCTGCCCCACCCTTCTGTAAAAGCAGTGGTGCTCTGATGCCTGGCCTGAAGAGGAACAGAAATCTTGAGATTTAAGTGATTTCAGTGGTAATAATGGATAAAATTTGTTTCTGGCTGTAATTTTTCAGTAGTATTGCAGCTTTCTAAAGGAAAAAAAAAAACAAACCAGTGAAAATGTGCTTAATTTTTTACAACATCAGGGCACTTGTAGTGAGTCCTTCCCAAACAGTGAGCCCACCTGGTCCAGTCCAAGCCCCAGTGAGAATCTGTGCCTGTTCTCATGCTCAGAGAATTCTTTTCCCAGGTCTGTCATCCTTATTCATCTCACCAGTAGCTATCGGTATCTCAAGGGAGGGTGTCAGAGGATGGAGCAGGGCTCTTCTTGATGGTGCCAAGAAATAGGACAAATGAAGAAGGGGCAGAAACTGATGCCCAGGAAATTCTACCTGCACATGAAGGAGAACTTCTTTATTGTACCTGTGACTGAGCACTGGAACACATTGTCCAGAAAGGTTGTGGAATCTCCCTCACTGGAGATATTCAAGAACCTGGATGCAATCCTGTGCTCTGTGCTCTAGGATGACCCTGCTTGAGCAGGGAGGTTGGACCAGATAACCGAGGTGCCTTCCAAACTGACTTGTTCTGTAAAAAGGCTGAAAGTTGACCAAGCACTAAAATCAATAACCAACATTAAAATCAAAGCTCCTGCAAGTTCCCACAGCTCTCCCATAGTTTCTAAGAAAGCTTGGCACATATTACAAACAAGCAATCAGTCACGAATAACAAATTACAGCCACGTTCCCAGAGCTTTATGTATCTGCTCTCCCTAAACACCGCCGGTCTCGGGCCCGGCCACGCCCTCCGATAATGACAAGGCGCAGGTCCTGCGGTG